>VURO01006311.1:5064-17628 GCA_015108175.1 Pelvicachromis taeniatus
AGCTTGACATTTCCTGCCATTTGTCATTCACCCTGCATAAAGGTTTTTCTTTGGTTAGATTTATTTTCAAGCTGTTTTTTCATAAGGTGCTTTAGCCAATTATTCAACCCACAACCTTGTTCCTGAACCATTTGATACCTCTTCTGCTCCTCTCCAAGCATTATCAGTAGCCGTTATTCGTTTTCTTTTTTTCCTGAATGTTCAGGAAATGCGGAGTCCAGTTGGTGAGCGTTGGCGTCAGATTGGCAGCGGCTCTCTCTATTGTGCATTGTTGGCATCGTTTGTAGCCGGACGCGCAAAAAGGTCCAAAAAGCCACTACATTTTACACCCATCATTTAACAAAACCAACAGAAAGACGGAGACGCTCAAAGGGTAAACAGAGAGAGCGAGTCTACAGAGAGCTGCAGAGGCCAGCAAATAGTTGGCGAGGCATTCATAATGAACAGCCTGAGAGGCCCGAGTGACCTGTGCAGCAGAGAGACAGGCTGTCAAACGTATTTTAACAGGCTCTTCTTATTTTTGAGGTGGTAACTCCTGTAAATCCTCAGTGGCTACACGCCAACCCTCTCTCATCCGTCTGCACCCTGCGCATTTCTCCTTTTTGTCTCAGTCCCTCCTACTTAAAACGTGGGCAAACTGCAAAGAAAAGATCCCCGGGATAGACGTCTCTCCCTCTCGGGCGTCATCCGAAAAAACGTCAGTTTCTGATGACGGAGGCGCAGCAGGATCACCTGTCAGTCGGCTTCCGCTGCTCCGCGGCATCTTTTGTTCCCTCGTCTGCGTTAGCGCAGATGATGCAGCGTCTTGTCCAGATAATTACAAGGGTGCATATCACAGCTGCCGAGGCAGTTATTGTTTTACCAATGTCCTCCCACATGTCTAAGCAACGTAAAAAATATGTCTCTGCATGTTGGCCCTTACAAGCATCTGTACATGCTTTACTAACCCATAATGAAAGCACAATTCAATTTGTACTTCACTGCTCAGACTGCCAAAATCAGTATGATTTAGGCTTTTATATACGGAATAAAAAAAAAAAATCAAAAATACATAAACCAACAAATATACATTGTACAGTTTATCCATTAATTTGAACAGGATATCAAATAAGAAACTCTAGAAGTTCATCTATTGCTGATATAAACTGCAGCGCTGTAGCAAACTAACAGCTATTTAATCATTTATTATAAGGGATTATGAAAAACCTCAGTGCTAAGTTTTTAATCATGAAAGTGCAAGAAACAATGAAACAAGGAAATATAACTTTGTCGCTCAGATTGAATCCTATAATTTCTACGGTGCGTCACAGTCTAAGAGCTGGTTAAACCTATGTTGAACAAATATTTGGAAAACTCAATCCCATTTATTCCTGCTGAAGTACTAATTATTGTGAAAACTATCCATTGGAGCCACTATCTCTGCTGTTTTTGATGATCTCTGATGATCTCGCTGCCCTTCCTGTTCTGGCCCACTTTTCAACCAGTCGACGTTTGATCTACACTCAACGTCATCCACGTTGAGCACTGTGCCATTGGGTCTTTGGAGGCCTGCATGCAAGTGTGCCTACTTGGGTTTCATACCCCTCTGTGTAGGCTCTGCGTAGGCAAATAGACATGCAAATGGACATGAATGCAGAACCGTAAGACAGGCTTGCCTCCACCAAGGTTCAGAATTCCCTTCTCACCGTGCATGAAAGCAACTGAAGATTAATGAGCTTAATTCACAGTCTGTATGCATGTGCACATTTGTGCGTAAACCATGCTTATGATCATTGAAACCGCAAATCTGGAATGACATTAATACCATTTAATGTCAATATAAATGTATTTATTATCTTGTAGCAGCCTTCGGTGAGGGGTCAGCAGTGCAAAGACTCATGAGACTGTTCACGTTGATGTTAATGTGTTAATTTAAGGTGTTATGACAGCTATTGCAGTTACATTGTGTTAGTCCATCATTGTTACTGTTACTTTATGATGTGATCTCCAGTGTTTTCTTGTCTGCTGGTCTGAGGGTGGCGTTGAGTGTGGCTACCAATTTGCCACCCTGACTTAGACTGTTGAAGCAATTAATGACCTCTGGTCACTGTTCATGTTTGTGGGGTTGTGTGTTAATGCTAATAAGACAACACAGAGTGGTATAGAGAAAACAGGAGGTGCAAACGCAGATTCACATCTTTGTCTCACATTTTTTCCTCATCCTAGCTCATCACAATATTGTTGGATTGCATTTTCATATTATATAAAGAAAATAATTCAACCTAAGACTCTTAGGTTGAACTCATGCAAAGATTGAACAGAACTGAGGATATAAAACGTTCCAGACATTCAAGGACAACATGAATGTCTGGAACAATAAACAATAACAGCAGCAAGTTTCTCATCTTGTGGTTTATATTCAGATATATTCTGTTCTCTTTTTTCCATATCAAGCTATTATTATTGAATTTAGTCATTTATTTTACCTGAGCCATAAGCCCATGACCATGTTGGAGAGGCGTCTCTCAAAGAACAACGTAATCGCTTCCTTTGTGATCCAGGAAACGTTCTTCCTTCCATAGAGAAATGGACATGTGGCAGACAGCAAACGGAAATGTAATGTCCCAGAGGTGTTCAACTGGATTTAGGTTAGGCGAGCGTGGGGGCTGGTCAGTGGTATCAATTCCTTCTCTATGAACTGCCTGCATACTCTTGCCATATTGTGCAGCGAACACTGTTGTGCACCGGGAGAAAACCCAGGGTATGACAGTGCATCCAAAGATTTCGACCTGATACCTAATAGCAGTCAGGGTGCTAAGCCTAGCCTGTAAAAGTCTGTGCATCCCTCCATGGACATGCCTCTCAAAACTATTGTTGACCCGCTACCGAACCGGTCATGCTGAATGATGTTACAGGCAGCATAACTTTCTCCATGGCTTCTCCAGACCTTTTCACGTCTGTCACATGTGTTCCTAGAGTAACTGTCTGTCTCCTGAAAGCTCCTGTGAGACTGTGAGACTCCTGAGACTGTGCTGGGAGAGGTATTGTCTCATGCTCCTAGCAGTGACACTGACCCTAGCCAAACGCAAAACCAGTAAAATACCTGTAAAATTGTTTTGGGGGTTGTGTCATTGTTGATCTGTTGTTAATTTCATTAACACCAAAGCAGCTGAAACTGATTAACAACCCCCTCTGCTACATAACTGACTAGATCAATATCTGAGAAATTTAAATGACTTGATGCTACACTCTAATTAAAAGGAGGTCCTTTAATTATTTTTTTTTTTTTTTAGTAGTGTAGTTATCATTTTAGAAAACAGGGAAAACAGTGAATTTATTGGGTACTATTATAAGCAGTGGATAAATTCGCTCTTTGTAGATCACCGAGTGCTGATATTGACTGTAAAGGCTTAATATGTCACTCAGTGCTGCGACTCATTTGTGTTTAAAAAAAAAAAAAAAAAAAAAAATCCTTTTCATTTTCAACAATGGAGCCCTGTGAGGAACACTTGTCCGCAGGATAAGTGGCTGTATGCAGGCATGTATGTATGGATGGATGTTTATGTATTCAGTGCTAACCAAAGCTGAACAAAAAGCAGGTGCAACGCCACAGTCACCATAGTAACTATCACACCACCACCTGACATCATGTGTCACACAACATTTCATCAACTGCCCGCCAAGAGTCAGTTTTTTTAAATCTTGAGGGGACAAACACTTACATGTCAAAGATTTCTCACTAATGTTCATCTTTTTTTTTTTTCCACTAATGGATGCAATTATGTGCAATTATTGGCTGGTGAGTGCCAGAGCAACACGCCTAAACACACCCCCACACACATGAGAAACATGTGTGCACACAAGCGCCGCACTGCTGAGCATCCTTCGCCTTCATCTCTGGTATGAAGTAGTTGTGGTCAAACAGGTTCAAGGACAAGAGGATTGTTTTCCTCTTGCCATTAAAGTCTTCCAGTTTCCTCATTCCAAGGCCTGAAAGGACACTGATTGTAGCAGAGAAGCGCCTTTGTAAACATGAACAAACATACAGCAGAGAGAGAGCGAGAAGACCAGCATGGGATGATGACTGACCGCATCAAATGTAGCTTCAGGCGTCTGTGTGGGAGGAACACTTGAGACAAGCTGCAGACTCCTGCACACCGGTTTTACTATAAAACTCTTGAGCGCTACATGAATGTTGTGGTCCACACCTTCAACAGACGATCGATATTTTAATTCTCCCACGCACATATCATTCACAGGGCCTCATTACTCTTCAGTGATGCGGAAATGTCATGGCTGTTACTCAACCATATCAATGAAATCATGAGTATAACATAACACAACCACACTGACATGAACAGATTCTCTCTTTGTCATGCTCCTTTTTTTTTCCATATTAGGATTCCTACTAACACATGTGAATGAAGTATATCTCCAGGTAAGGAAGCTTGAATAAAGCGGAGATTGTGCACCGTATCGTCAGACGACTCTTTTTTGTTGTTGCTTTTTTTTTTTTAAATTAACATTGTCAAAACACAGAAGATGGCTAAAGAATCTCCAAGGGTAAAATCATGAGATGTCTTCAGAATCAGGATGTGCATGCCTTGGTATGCCAGTAGATCCCCCCCACCCCATCATACTCATCAACCTGTCCTCTCCGATTCATCCCGAGTGTGCCCTGACTGGTTATCAGGTTTGTATTATTTAAGCTTACCAAGACTGGTTTAGGATACAAGCCTGAATCAGACAGCCCATTGTGAGGTTGGTTTTCGGTTTTCTTCCTCTTTAGTTTGTTTTTGCCAACGACTCCCATCTCACTTATTTGATCTTTGTAAGCAATTACCTTTGTATTATTAAAGGTTATTGGGACATGATCCTATATATTAGATTCATTTAAACCACAGACACAACATAACATAGATTTATTGTAGCTCAGGTGGCAAAATGGAAAGGTAATACAAATGCGTTGCAGGGAGATTAGATGGTACTGTACAGGAGAAAACTGCAACACCAAAGACAACTACATGTATCAACTGCTCTGAGAGCTAAAACTACCGTAAACCTAGAAAGATTATAGTTGGCAACATAACCAGCTGTATACGTTTGCACAACAACAAGACAAGCCCAGGCATGTCTGAGAGCAAGATGTGTGTCAGCCCTCAATGATGATTTAGTACCTACAAAGGAAGCTACATTAACAACTTAAAACAAAGCACGATACTCTGCAAAATATCCAAGAAAACTGCTTGTTTTACCACTGAGACAAAAACTCAAGTGAGTACAACCAGGCTATAACGGCTGTGAGAAGGAGATACAAGCAGCTGGTGATGGTTGTGTAACTCAAAAGTTTAAAAAAAATTACTCCGTTGAGCATTGTTGAAACGTGCGCTCTTTGGAGTCCATACGACAGGAAGGATGAAAGTTACTGATGTGTCTACAAGGCGGTAAAACTTAAATCTCCATCCAAGATGCAAAAACCCAGTTAGAAAGAAATGTTTCTGTTTTATTAATGACATTACTGTTTAGCTCCTGTTTAGTTTAACAATATGTAAAGTAACTTAAGCGTTCAGCAGTTAGTTTAGAATTTTACTCCAGATAAAACCACAGTGCTTACATTTGACTAATGTTGTCTCTCTGCTACTGCACTATAATGCTTGGTCTTGGGAGTTTGTCGCAGCAGGTTCACACTTTGACTTAGGCAGTGTGTCATCACTGACAACAGCTGATTGGAAGAGAAGGATGGAAAATGCCCTTTATTTAATTTTGTTTGCAGTAACAAATGCAGCTGCCTATGAGCAGCAGTCACAGATAAAATGATTTGCACTATAATTTCTATATCGCAAATTTAATAATCATAATATACATTTTTAGGCTATATCACCCACCCTATTATAGATGGTCATTCCACCAGTGACTTTTCACATGACTACTAGAGGGTGGTTAATTTTAAAATACAAGACTGCTGGTTAAAATAAGAATTTGGTGGGGTTTATGGGGGGATAAGGACAATCTTTAAGATTCTCGGACTGATCCCAAGAAGTTGATTCTGTTCATCTGGACGTAGCGTTTTCAGTGGGAAAAACATTTAAACTTTTTTGGGATTTCCTTACCTGGATGTTTAAGGATGCATCAAGACACTTTCTCAGACTGAGTTGAGTAAATTGCACTTTTGTAACTTTCTGCTGTGTTTCACAGTGTTCAAAGTGTTGAAAGTGAGATTTTAAATAAACTGGCTTCATATAAAGTCCAGGAAACTAAAAAAACTTTTTGTTTTAAGTGTCTCCTGCCTCTTTATGTAATCCCAGACTGACTCACTGATGTTGTGATCAGGCTCTGTGGGGGGGTCATACCACATGCTGCTGGACTCCTTCTTATTCTTACTTTATGACTTTTTCTATATAGTCAAGGTCACAGTCTTACTCTGCAAAGTGCACTCAAGAACAGTAAGACACTTTTCCAGTTTGGCGTCTCTTACATGTGAAGTAAACAGTGGCAGAGACAGAAAAGTCCAGATGCACTTCACTCTTTCAGGTTTTAGCTGGAATCATTCGTCTCCCACAATGTTGTGTAACACTTGCACTTCCTCTCCGCCTGCCTATCATGTCATACTATAAATTACAGAGGCCTGAATTTAACACAGATAATGTCACAAATGGCTGGAAGCTAATGCAGACTCACAACACCATCCTGAATATAGATGGCACAGTCTGATCCCCAAAAGGAAAAAAGTACGTGCGCATTTCAGCCGCTGACAGTGATGTCATCCAAAGACACATTGTGTTGGGTGACTACAGATTATGTGGTGCCGAGTTCCTGCAGCTTAAAAAGGCCAAATACACCGTAAGTTGCATAATTATTACAATAAAAATAGAAAACGCTTCAGGTGTCTCCACATCAGAGCTGACGTCCGCTGAGCACATCTGCATCACAGCCCGGTTGTCTTCAATCAGGCTGGTTTTGAAAAGCAGCGCTTTTTCTGTTAATTATTTTTTTTTTCTTTTATAACAGCTTTAGTGAATTCAAGGACCCTTTCTTCCATGTTTATTTTGCATTTTTGTCTCTTTGTTTGAAGACAAACGCTCGAACTGGAAATTTGTATCAGACAATGTGTTTCTCCCCCCCTAAAAAATCTCCTCCCTCTGCTTTTAGCCCACTGCTTCACGCACCCTTGTGCTTTTATTTCATACTGATCTATTCAAAATACATTTTCTCTTCTCACAGATGAAGCTCTGCCAGATAACAGATTGAGAACAAAGACCATCAGTGCACACGCTGGCTCTAATTGCGGCACATTTCAATATATTCAGCGGTCTTCAGGGTTTGCTTTTTCCAAGGCACCCAATCGTTATTAATCAAACAGACTTCTTCAATATGTCCTCACATTTGAAAGTGCAACCAAGACAAAAGAAAGCTGACAAAAGAAGCTCCAGTGAGGCAATTTCAAGGATAATATTTTTATGACCACCAATTATTTGATCACAGAACAGCAGAGCTAACAATTACTGTACACAGCGGTGGTGCCCACAGTGATTTCACCGAGCAGACAAAAATGCAAAGTGCCAAGAACATTGGCACATTTTCTCTCTTAATAAAAAGCCCACCCATTTACTGCAGTTCAATCTATTCATAATATTAGCACCACTTAATACAAAACAAGCCAGGAGATTAAGTAAATTAGCTGATTAAAGAGCGGCGTGATAATTTATTGAGATCTGGGCAAAGCTTTTAAGAATACGAGGTCATGTCTGATTCAACAACTAAAGCATTAAACAGCTGAATAATTACTAATAAATGATAGGAAACAATGCAATAAATAGGCCACAGAGAAGTCAAGACCTGTATCAGCTATAATCCAGATGTGTAAATACATTTAATGCCATTACATTCAGCTAATTCTGTAAGAGCAGAGAAGCGAAAAATGTCCGAGTGAAGACGGCAGAGGAAGAGAGACACAAGCGCGAAGAGGGCGAGGAGGTCACTCGTCCACCCCCTCATGCTCATCTCTTACCTCCATCTGCTCCGAGGCCCTTTCCTCAAAGCTGTGACCTTCCTAATGTTAAAACAACAAACAGCTTTCCGCCCACTAGACCTCCATCCACCATCACCATCTCTCCATCTGTTCTCATCTGTTCCGCTAACACGCAGGGAGCCTGCATATAGAATCAGAGCAATAAATACGTCAAAGAAATTCATCAGGCACGGATGCTTTCTTTTCTTGCCTAACAGCACATCCATTTAAAAAGAATTTTTTTTTTTCAACGTTTATTGACCTTAAGCTTCATTCGGCAGCTACAAAAAGATTTTGCTTTTACAAACACAAGATCTAACCCATTGCGTAAGCAGCTTTTGTTACTGTGCTCCAGGCTCTTCAGGTGACCCCGATTCTGTTTTATTATTATTATTTCATTTCTGCTCCAAAACAGCATTCTTTCCTCCGACCTCAGCTGGGATGGGATTGAAGCCCGGTGACCTCCTGGTTATGTTGCCAACTGTGATCTTCATGGGTTTACAGTAGTTTTTGCTCTCAGGAACCGTTTGTAGGCACACGAGTATTCAGAAAAAGCACAATTTGAATAATTTCACACACAAACTGATGTTCATAAAGACAGATGGTGCAGTGAGAACGCACGGGCATACACATGGTTTTCTAGAGGTAGGTGATAAGATGAAGTGGAGATGAAGTATAAGGTGTGAATCTACAATCGCTGTATGGTCACGTGAAAATCAGCTGATTTCTTCTAGACTCTGGTTGTGCACTGCTTACTTTAAACCTTCGTGTGATGGATTTCGTTATAACACGTAACTAATGTTTTACCCACTTCATTCAAAATCACGAACTAAGAAGACATAAACACGGTTAGGTGTGATGTAGTGCAGCAGCATATCAGATCTCAACTGGAAATGGTTCAATTAAAGCCACAGTAGGCAGAAATGTACAAAAATGGCCCTTTCTTGGCTTCATGCACAGGAAAGCTTAATTTATAGTAAAGCATTGAATCCACGCCTCCGTTGTTTGTGTTTCTATACCAAATGTGAAATAGAGCTTGTAATGTTCAACTTGAAGATAAAATTTTACTAAAACAAAGGGAGGAAAACAAGAAAAAAATGCCGTACATTTACACTGAACAAACACTAGTTTTCGCATTTTACAAATAACTGCAATCCACTACTTTTTTTTTAACAAAATAATTGCTGTGATCATCACTTACTGTCTTTACACGACACTTCACTGTGTCCTTTCTATTTCTTTTCTCCAATGATTCTCAGGTTGTTGTAGTTTCTTTGCAACTTTGAGTTTTAAATCTTTTAGGGATATTTCCAGGTTGGTTTCTTCATTTTTACAAGACTACTTTAGTTATTGTTATAGTTTGCGTGTATTATACTCCTTGTTTCAGTTATCATGCTTTCCCTGTGTTCCCTTGATCTTGTTGTCGGGTCTCCGTCTCCGTTTGGTGTTTAGTTTTATCCTGTTTGCTTATCTTGTGTCGTGTATCCGTTGTATTCTGTTTTGTTTCCCTTTGTCTCGTTAGTTCGATTCTGTTCACCTGTGTCTTGCCTTCCTCAGCTGTGTCCCCTCTCATCGATTACCTCATTTGTGCATTTAAGACCTCAGTTTTCTTTAGTTCCTTGTCACGACATACCATTTTGTTTCACCCTCCTCACTTCTTGGATTACTGAGCTTTCTCCTGCTTTAGGGATTTCCTGCATGAGCCTCAATAAAGGCTGACTTTTGTTTATTAAGATCTGTCCTCTACCCAGGCCGCCCTCTGTCCAGCCACCTCCTCCACATCTTCCAGGGGTCAAACCAAAGTGTTCCTAAGCTAGCTAAGAGGCATAATTTCTCTAGTGAATCTTGGGTCTGCCCAAAGATCTCCTTCTGGTTGGACATGACTAAAACACCTCAACTAGGATCAACCCAAGAAGCATCCTATTCAGACGCCCAAACCACCGAACCACCTCAGCTGGCTCTTTCAATGCGGAGAAGTAGCCACTCTACTCCAACTTTCTCCCAACTGACTGAGCTCCACACTTTATCGCTAAGGAAGAGCCACCCTTTGGAAGAAGCTCATTTCCGCTGCTTGTGTCTCATTCTTTTTGTCACTGCCTGCAAGTGGCTGCTACAGAAAAGGGAAGGAACGTAGATCAAGCAGTAAATCGACTATTTGCTTTCATTTACATGCCTCTCTTTACTGCAACAGACTAGTATAGCATCAGTATGACTGCAGACATCACACCAGTCCTTCTATATAATTTCCAAACTTAGCCCAAGTCTCTTGCCACAGACTAGATTAGCTAAAGCCAGTAGAGCCATCTGATCCCCTCTCATGCAGTCTGAATAAAAATTTGTCGAAAGGTTATTATGGATGTTTTTGTTCCAGTGTCAGTGAAAATGTGGCCTAACCCAGCTCTGCACTCTGTACTATTACAGTCTCAACAATTTTCCAAGTAGTAGTACTGTCAGATCTATTGCTTTGGGTTGCTTTTAAATTGTATTGTTTATATAGCAAAGTGGCTATGTTCAGTTTGTTTTTTGGACAGTTAAGCATGACTGATATTGTAATAACAAAAAATACCATCTAAAAGTGCTGCACCCACAGCCACAATATAGTGCAGTAGAAAGCAGTGCAAGAAAAATCTGTAACAGCACTGTTTATTTTATATAGTTGAGATGCAGGAAAATATGAAAACTGCAGAGTAACAGCATGCAGAACAATGCAAACTGAATCATAATTCATCCAGCATCAGTCTCTCTCTTAATTTCATCATGAATACAAGCATATGTACATAGAGCATAACACTGCAGATTGGAAAAAAATAGACAAGCAAATCAATGCATCAAAAAAACAAACAACAAACCCAAAGCAATACAGAAAACACTACACAATAAAGAAATGCACAGCAGTTAACAGAGACCAAAAATGAAATGCTTCCAGAGATATTTGTATCATTATATAGAAGCGTTACTGTCATTTAAGTAAGTGGTACAAATAAACTACGACATGAGGATTTAGACCAAACTTCAATGTCATTGCAGGTAAGTGGCATTTATCTTAAAGACAAAAAGTATATCTTTTAAAATATTCCATATAAATATATTATCAATATAGAATTATATGTCTGGACAGTTGCTTCATTAAACATCGTGGTTTTGTGTTTAGCTTTTCAGCTTAGATCTTAAAGAACTGCATGGGAGCTTTTATGGGTATTTAATGAGTCCGTTTCTGCAATAGGTGAAATTTTTGCTCAGCGTTTCAGCAGCAAAGCTTTAAGATCATCCTCTCCGGGGCATCAACACGCTGACATCACTGGCCCTTGGAGGGATTTAGACTTTGATTTCTCCTTATCAGTTTTCTCTTCCCAGCAGGTGTCGGTTTGCTTCAGATCATTTTACCGCTGAAACATTCACTTCCTTACTTATTTTACTCAGTTAATTGTGACTTACTTCTTAATTTTTTGCATCCGAAACAGATTTTGTACACTTCTTGACTCCATCATCAATACATGAATGTAACTGAAAGTATTTGTAAATTATTGTACTCTGATTACTTTCAGGATCGTAGGTGCTAATGAGCTTGTTATACTTTGTTATGAATCCCTTTTGGTGCTTGAGATTGTACATTATTATATGATTAACCTTATGACTTCACACTTGATGATGGTTTATGTGTGATGAGTTAATAACATGGGGCTATAAAAAGTCACTGCTCTGCACATAATTACTGCTGCTTTGGCCTTTGCTGGAGAACCTTGACAGTGTCACAGAAGTGGAGAAACTATTAACTCTGACCAAAGTATTGTTATTTAAACAGTAAATGCTTCTCCAGGCTTCTCTGTGTGTTCAAAAAGGCAAAGGTAAAAATAATGTATACATTTGAATTTGTTTCCAGACATTAATTTGTAAGAGTCTTGAGGGGAAAGCTGTTGATTTGCTGTTTGATCTGGATTCCTGACCACAAGATGTGGGTAGTGACCAAAAGAATGACATCGTGAATACAAAAGGCAGAAATGAGCGACTGATAGAAAAAAACCAGCTGAGGTTGATTTGGGGATCTGACTAGGATGTCTTCAGGAATCCTTTTAAGTGAGGTGTTTCATATCCAACTGGGAAGAGATCCCTGGACACACTCTCTGAACAGGCTGCAGAGATTATATTTGTCAGCTGGCTCAGGAACACTTCAGTATCGCTGTTTAGACTGCTGCCTCCAAAATATGCACCCAGATCAGCGACAAAAAATGGATGGATGGAACTTCTTGTTGGTCAATCCATGTAATATGTCGAAACTAGACTAATGAATACGTGGAATCCATGAAGCCAGATAACACACACCAATTATTTACACTGCAGGAATGTCTTAAAGACCTGGATGAACTTTAATTTCCTGCTTCAAAGTTGAGATGAAACTGAGGTTATTGTCCTTATTATTGCCATGAATCATGTAGGCACCTCTTGTACGTAAAGTGCTTGCTCATAGGGGGTCATATTATTGTTGGGTTTTTCACTGTATGTATTATTGTAGGGTCTACCTTACAATGTAAAGCACCTTGAGGCGACTGTTGTTGTGATTTGGCAGTATATAAATAAAA
>VURO01006311.1:17648-30000 GCA_015108175.1 Pelvicachromis taeniatus
CACCAATTATTTACACTGCAGGAATGCCTTAAAGACCTGGATGAACTTTAATTTCCTGCTTCAAAGTTGAGATGAAACTGAGGTTATTGTCCTTATTATTGCCATGAAATCAACAATGGGCTGTGTGGTCAGTTCCTTGATCATTAATTTGCAAATTAATATTAATGGTCAAGGAACTGCCCACAGAGCCCATTGTTCATTCAGTGTTGCTAGTTTCAGTCATTGTACAATGTACTGTTTTTAAGGTTGGGGAAAACCTGCAGTCAGCTGAGACTGAAGAAGTCACTTGGATGAGTGACGAAACATTTCTCCCATTGAAAACGCTACGTCCAGATGAAAAGAATCAACCTTTTACAATTTGCTTATCTGAATGGTTTAGCATACAATGCAGTTAATTGTGAATTTACTGTGATATCCAAAGTGAGTAAAATCCATCCATCCATCCTGCTTATCCTTTAACAGGGTCGCGGGGGGCACTGGAGCCTATCCCAGCTGTCTTAGGGCGAGAGGGGGGGTACACCCTGGACAGGTCGCCAGTCTGTCGCAGGGCTAACACATAGACAGACAACCATTTGCCCTCACATTCACTCCTAATATACCTAAAATATTGTATGCACTAAAAAAATGGTTGACTTTATTCGGAATAATTAAGTTTGATTATTATTAAAAATTCATACAACAAAAATGTGTGGGCACAGAATTGTACAACTGGCATTAAAGTTGAACCATTTTGATGTTTTTGTTTTCAAACATTGTTTAGATCCTGAAACTTGAATGAAGTTTATGCATCTAGCTTTTGGACATGATCAAATGTTTATACTTGGGAGTTTATTAGTTACAAAAAACAGCAGAAAAAGGGAAATAGACAAACACACTGTGTGCACACACATAGATACACACAGCTGTGGCAGGCTTGTCTAAACATAATGACAAGCAAGCAATGAGTTTGCTAGGGTGGGGGAAAGGATATGATGGGGGCAAAGTCACTGATTGGATCTCCAAATATAATTTCCCATTAAAGCTCATATCTGCCAAGCCCAGAGGCTGCTTCATTAAAGAAATTTAATGATTCCATTTGTTAACTTTGAAGTGATTTTCTGACGTTTGTACTTGTACTCAACCCACTCGTTTTGATTTTAAGGTTGATTAGCAGCATCCATATGCAACAAGTAGGCTTTGAAGTGCCGTAAATACAGAGAGGGGTGCTGGGCCATTTAATTACGAGTGGACCGGTCTGGCGTAAATGAGTCGGTTCCTCACCTTAAAAACTCATGGGCAAAACAGAGCAGGGGGGGGTGGTTCTCCTGCTACAATAGAATATGAAATATGTCCAACCCGTAAATGAAGCTTTTATTGATTATTTGCCAGCCTCTCAGGACAGTCCTTGTACAAATACACCTGAACTTTAATTGATGCATGCAGGCCATAAAAGTATAGTTATGAACGGAGCAGTTTCCATGAAGATAGATGAAGATATAGGCTGTATCTAAAAGATTGATGTGTCTGAAAACTGAACCCATTGGATAAGTGCCTTTAATCTGGATTCTTTTAATCTCCTGCAGAGGGGCACTCCTCTTGGCTCTGTGGACCTGTGACTTCAGTAAACGCTTTTCTGGCTAATTTATGGGCTCTGCTGATGGTTTCAAGTCCACTTTAATGAGGCTGGTGGCTGGGACACGTGTCAATCCAAAGAGCCTCGTCTGTTTGCTTTTTTACCATTCTGTAAATGTTTCTTATCTTGGCTCAATTTAAGGTCGTTGCTCGATTGATAAAGAAAATTGCAGACAGTTTTTCTTTTACTTCCTATAATCTTGCAATGATGTTGTTCAGGGATCACTGAAACTCAGTTGGGATTTTGTAGGAGCATTAAACTCACTGACTTCCTGTCGGTTGCCCACAGTTGGCTGTGTGTGAAATTTTCCTGAAGCATCACCCAGCAGCAGAAACAATAAGACCGCCTTTAAATTGAGAGTGATGTGCTCACTTACGCATGTGGCACAACAGCAGCAACTTAATTAAAGGAATCAGTCAGGATGCAACAGAAAATAATGTTGTTCTGCACATCCGATCTATACAGTGGACCTGCTGGTAATAAAGCCTCTGAACGAATCCTGACCTCTGAACGAAACCTGACCTCTGAACGAATCCTGACCTCTGAACGAATCCTGACCTCTGAACATTTTAAAATCATAACACATAAAATTCATGTAGACTGCTTTAATTGTGATGTAGAACACGGGATTGTGGAACTAAACATTTTAGCAGCTTGGATAAATCTGAGCATCTTCCCAACCAGGTCTATGTTCTTTTTCTTAGCAGGTACTCACTGGGCATGTTGTTATGATGTTTGACTATTCAATTAGTTTTTAAACCAAATATCCAATGAGCTAATCACATGTCAGCAAGTCAGTGTACTTAGGTGTGTAGACATGGTGAAGATAACCTGCTGAAATTCAAATTGAGCATCAGAAAGGAGAAGAAAAGTGATTTAAGTGACTTTGAATATGGCACGCTTGTTGGTGCCAAATGGCCTGGTATGAATATTCACAAACTGCTGATCTGCTGGGATTTTCCCAAAGAACCATCTCCAGGGTTTACACAGGACAATCCAAAAAAGAGTAAATGTCTATTGAGTGGCTTCAAACTGAGAACAAGCTGAGGCAGAGAAGGATCTGAATTTGGCATAAAAACATGAAAGCATGCTGCCTTGTTTCAACAACCGATGGGGGATTCATGCTTGTAAGGGCCATAAGGGCAGTGCTGTCAATACATGTGTCTACTTTTTTTTCAGAGAATAA
This sequence comes from Pelvicachromis taeniatus, assembly GCA_015108175.1. Classification (NCBI taxonomy): domain Eukaryota; kingdom Metazoa; phylum Chordata; class Actinopteri; order Cichliformes; family Cichlidae; genus Pelvicachromis; species Pelvicachromis taeniatus. The sequence goes on from VURO01006311.1 coordinate 20,447, forward strand.
TAATCATCATCATCTAAATATAAGGACTAATTATCCATTCATCCACCCATCCCCTTCTGCTTATCCTTATCAGTGTTGTGGGAGGGCATATAAAACACTGGGACACGGCCGCGTGGTAGTTTACACATAATGCACCAGCACCGGCATAAATGGCAGCAATGACGTTGGCTGCTTATGTACGTCAAGTCGTAGGCTCTGCGAAGATTTCCTGCAGAAGCCTAAATCTGACCTCAGGCTGGTGATGGCGTGTGGGGGATATTTTGTTAGCACATGTTGGGCTCCTTAGCACCAACTGAGCATTTAAATATCAAAGCCTACCTGAGTACTGTTGCTGACCATGCCCGCAGTACCAAGCCTCCACAGCCAGCAGAAGGGGAGGTTTGATAGTGGATGTGCATCCGAGAGATCTGCAGCCACTGTGTGATGCTGTCACGACCAAACACCAACCAATATCTCAGAGGAATGCTTTCAGCACATTGCTGAATCTGTGCCATGAAGAATTAGGACAGTTTTCTCAGAGTCTGGTTTTGCCCAAGGTTTCTTCCTGTCAAAAGGGAGTTTTTCCTTCCCACTGTCACCAATTGCTTGCTCATAGGCCATTTGATTGTTTGGGCTTTTTCTGTATTATTGTAGAGTCTTTACCTTAACAATATAAAGCGCCTTGGGGTGACTACTGCAGTGATTTGGCACTATAATAATAGAACTGAACTGAATTCTAAAGGCAAAAAGATGTTCAACCCAAGATGTACCTAATAAAGAGGCTGGTGAATGTACACCTGAGCAGTTCCTTTCTGTTCAGGAAGTTCTGACTTGTTACACAAAAAGGATCTACTCCCATGCCAGCAGCTTTGTGAGGCAAATACTACAAATACTACATACAAATACTTATAAACCAATATTTAAAAGGTGTAATATTAAGCATCCTTAACTAACAGACCAAATATTACACATTATATCTGTGGTGATCTAATGGAAAGTCAGGATAGTTTATTATCATGAATCAGGTAGCCTTTTGTTGATTTTTTTTCTTATTTATTTTTTATAGAGGTGGGAGCTCTGTGTGCATTTAAACATTGTTTTTGATATACTTCCCCGTTTCCTCCGTGGGTCTTATTCTGTTTGCTTGTTTGTATACCTGAAAAAATTATATTTGTAATAGGGTGCGGATATTCATTATAAAAAACAAAAAAGTACATGTGACCAAATGAAAAATTCACACAGTCATCATTTCAAAAAGACGCTGCTCCCTCCTGATCAGCTCGATCCCCTGGGACTAACACATGCAGACCCTTTACAGCAGCAGACTTCCATAATGAATAAAGTGAGAGATTGACAGCTCCGAGCTCGCACAAGACCCCATTTTAAGTGGTTGCCATGCCAGCTTCGCAGCAGTCAGTGACTCCATGTTACACCACAAGCTCTTAGAGCGGCTCTATGAATAATTCACCACCTTTAAGAGCGAAGGAGAGTCCTTGCTAGCAGCATTTTGGGAAATTTATTTAAAACATCCAAAGCTGTCACTTTGACAACAGCCACGACTAACAGATTCCCCACCGACGTTTGAAGACAACGACGGTCCCCGACAAGGCTGTTTTAATAAAGAGAGCAGAAAGCAGGTCAAACCTCCCACAATCCTCTCTGCTGCATCTTGTCCTCGTTTGCAATTCCAATTGAGTGTCGTTAACGATGATACAACTAATCACTTGTGAACGGAAAAATCACAGAGGCGACGCACAGGAGCCGTTGTTTTGGGGATAAACTACCCCACATAGGCAAGGGAAAGAAGCATTTCAGTCACCCACATCAATCAGAGCGCGCTCGCTTGTTTGAATAAAGTGTTTCAGTTCAAGTGAATCTTCAATCAGTGCACTTGCCTACATGATTCATTTACATCTACAGCAGCAGCAGCAGCTCCGAGGAGTAAGTGGGTGATAACCTGTTGCATCAGTGTAACATACTTGTTGCTTTTTAGGTGGAAAAGTAATCAGTGTAGCCTCTTTTATTAATTTCTGTCCATTATTAATGGCAAAAGAACAGGGAACTAATTAAATAGAGGCTCTACAAATAAGCAGACACACATAAAAAATATTTTTAATGTAATATACTCTGATTTAAAGCCCTTTTTGCTTCATTATTGCTTCTTAAAAGGTGCAGCAACCCAGCCATTTTTCATCCTCACAGAGATTATTCAGTTTGATGTATTGCATTCTAACATATTTAAATTTAACAGTTATTCACTGACATATTTTTGAATAGCATTAGGTTTCTGACACTAGATGTAACCAATAATGGCATTCATTATTTTGTTGAAGGCCTTAAATTAATTATGATCCTTTTTTTCCCCAATTATTATTTTTTTAGATCCGTTGTGGGATAAAAGACAATCCATGTACAAGGCAGATTTCATTTTACGCATCAAAAAGGAAACAAAGAAAATAAATAAATGGATACGCAACAGATCAAAAAGTGTCCAAATGCAGATACAATTCATTCACAAAACTGTGCAAGTTTGCACAGCACGGCAAAATTCACGACATATTCAACACCAAGAAATCAGCCCATAACTGCTGGATTCCCACCTGATCTGAATAATCTAAGCTGCACAGGTAATCTCCCAACTGAAGACCTGGCCTCAATGTTCTATAATTTATGCAGAGGCTGCCATTCACCTTATTTATAGCGAGGTACCAATGTGGTGAATGGCAGCCTCTGCATAAAAGGATAACTTAATGCTGCTGGTGTCCAATAACCCACACCACAAACCATTCCTTCATATACAGCACATTTTTATTCACCTTGAGTAGTTTCTTCAGAAATTTACCATGAAAAGCTTCGATAAACGAGATATCTTCACACCTCTGACTCATGCAGCGATACCGGTAAGCAACTGCAGCAGGGCTTCAACAGATAATCCCGAGTCTCTAGCTTTAGTTTTCCCACCGTCAAGGGCTTTTTTAGCCTGCTTTACTCGTTTTCAAAAGCTTGCTACTGCTAAATGTTACATTGAGGTAACCTAATCTTCCACTACTTGTATAACAGAATTTTCTCACAAGGTAAATACATTTAAATGCCTTAACAATATTTTGCTAGTGAGTAATCAAACACATAAACACCACTGAAAAAGAAGGCGCCCCGTCTCCGTTGCCCTCCGGTGACAAATACCACCATAATCCAGGTATTTTGTCACTGCCAGACTTCTGCGCAAGTGATGATGAATTATGCAAATTGACTGGCATTGCCTCCCTGGTGTAAAAACACATCTAAAGTAGGTTACAAACCGTCTGCACTGAAATATTTCTGCAGCAGTAGGAGAGCTGTGCGGGTCAGAATCGAGAGTAAACATGGATTTAGTGTGCAGGCTATTGGGCCTGAGTGTTTGTGTAAGTGCTTGCATGATAAATAAGAAATGCAGGGAGTTCAACATGGGAGCAATCTGACTGCTGACATTTTCCACTTCTAATATAGAAACGCCAACAAATAATAAAGAGGACATGAGGAAAGTCTGTGTTTAAAAGGCGACTGCATAATAGGACTCTGATGCAATGAGTCTTTCTTTTATAGATTATATGTTTAACAAAATCATTAAATCACCGCATGGAAGCTGAACTCAAACTTTAGAGCCCCCCATCTAGCACAAAGCTGATATGTATCATTTACTGTTATTCATTTAGTAGCTTCCTAGAATGATAATTTTTCTTCCATTTTCAGCTCAACTATAGTTATTTAGCTTTAGCATAGTGTTTAGTGTATCAGGTGTAAGCATGAAGCACCAGACCAAATCATCTGCGTGGTATGTGCAGACTTTTATGTTGTTATCACACGCTGTTACCAGTCAGCACTGCTGGAGCTGCTCTGCGTGTTTCCTCGTGTTTGATATGAACTGTGATTTCTTTCACATTTGTAGTCGCGCTGGAGGAGACACAAAAAATGTGAAACACAGAACAAAAAAAAAAAAAAAAAAGCACACACTGACATACACACAAACAGTGGCAGTGTGAGTCGTTAGTACCGAGTGACCAGTGGACGCATTTTTCCCCTGACAGGAGGCTACAGGCCAAAAGCATTAACCAATTCAAAAGCTGTCCTTCACGGCCGGACCACCGTCGACTCTAATTGGTCCATTTCCTTCGCAAGGCCCTCAAAGCGAGTGCACACACCACACACACGGGCACGATCAATAAACAATTTGCAAAGACAGAGGGCCTGCCTGTTACCTCGCAAGAAGGAAAGCAGAAGAGTCACATAGATTTACATGAAGCGAGGCCAGCCGCCTCCGCCCCGTCATGACCAGAGATTTCAGACAGATTCCAGTTCCAGTGTGGTAAAACAGATGGATCTGGCTGCAAAAAGGAGTTTCATATTCAGACTCACACACGCTGAGACAATTTCACACCACAAAAATTATGGAAGCAACCCTCCCCCCTCCATCTGGTGAAAGCATGGCGTGCGTGCATTTGTGTGTATGTGTGTGAACTAATAGCTGGAGCTGAGCTTTGCACCTTTTTTTATCCAAGATAATTAAAGACAGAGTGAAAAGAAAGAAAAAGAGCGAGCTGGAGTCTGTACTCCTCTGATGTTTGCTCACATACTCCCTCTCTCTCCTCCCTGTATGTGACGCTGCCTGCCCACCCACTCTTAAAGAGAGAGAGAGAGACCGAAAGAGTAGAAGAGACAGAGGGAGAGAGAGAGGAGGGACACGGAGCAGAACAGAGAGCGAGTCTGTTTTCAGCTCCCAGTTCACTGTCGCTCCGCTGCCAGACAGCACTCACCCATCCACCATCACACACTCTCAGACACATTTGCTCTCACTATACCGACAGCTGACAACACCTTCTCATTTCTTCAGCTGCAGCACCGACCCGCAAACTCAGATCCAAAGAAGAGGGGAAAGAAAAAGCTGACTCGATTTGTACCGAGCACACACAGACACACACTCACACGCACAGTCGAGCAAACACACCAGCTCCGAGGCTGGGTCGAGGCTGGAGAGGGCGTCTGGAGAATGGAATGGGACCTCAGCAGGATGGAAAGTGAACTGAGGCACATCAACCCGGACCTGCTGCAGCCCAGCAAGAGCTTCAAGAAGCCCTCCTCGGGCACCATCACCCTCAACGTAGGGGGGTTCCTGTACACGGCCCACCGGACCACCCTTGCCAAGCAACAGGGCTCGTTTCTCGAGGAGGTGGCCAACGGTAAGAAGGCAGTCCAGCACACCGATTCCATGGGCAACCCCTTCATCGACAGAGATGGTCCGGTTTTTCGCCATGTGCTCAACTACCTCCGAACAGGAGAGCTCCAGCTGCCCGATGACTTCCGGGAGGCGGGGCTCCTGCGACGAGAGGCCGATTTTTACCGTCTGACTGAACTGGTGGAGGCTGTGGTCGAGTGGGAAACTCAGAGGGCGGCACAGAGGGAACCCGCCTTCCTGGAGGTGACAGATAGCCACGAGAGGTCGCAGGGCCTCAAGGTGTACTGCAGTGACCCCGCCTTCATCGACAAGGTCAAAGGGCGGCTGGTGCAGATCTCCAAGAGCCGCTTGGATGGCTTTCCGGAAGAATTTGTGGTGTCATCCAACGTGATACAGTTCCGACACTTCATCAAGTCGGAGCCTGGCTCGCGGCTCGTTCTGAAGGAGGACAGCACATTCCTGTGCACACTTGACTGTCTGAAACTAGAGACAGTGATGCTAGCACTGAGATCAGGCTTCAAGCTTGTCACCTGCCTTGACAGCAGCAAAGGCTCCGTGGTGGTGGCCGAGGCCCTGCATTTTGTCAAGTAGGATGAAGATGATGAAGGGGGCGGGGAGGGGGAAGATAGAGGGAGAAGGAAAAGAGCCTGTTTATATCCACCCTGTGAGGTATTGGTTTGAAAATGTTGTAAGATGTGCCGAGCTGTAATGTGTCATTGATAGAAGAACTGGTGGGTAGGTCTGTCGTACAGGGCAGGTTTTAAATGTTTACTGCACAATAGTGGCTTACACACACACACGGGATAAATTTTAGGGTGATTGTTCTGAGCAGAATGGTATTTTAGCATCACCCTTTGCACTGCTTTGTATTTATAGAACTCAAAATGACCCACATCATCTTGACAATTATAGCATCTTTAACTGCATCTGGTTAGGTATCATGCAAAAGTTTAAGTGACGTGAAAGCCGACAGCGAATCCTTTCCCAGAGAAGACGAGCGCGTCAAACTGAGGTTTAAAAAAAAAAAATAATCAGTGAATTCGTCTCTGCACAAGAACTGCTTCTGCTGCGTGATGTGCACTGCTGTGCCATTCAGCTTTTACTACAGCCTCTGTGTGTGTGCATGTGTATGTGTGCTGGTGCGTGTGTGCGTGCACTGCTAAACCCACCCATGTGTGCTGTGTTTAGTTGGTTTAATAGCTTGTGCTCAGTTTATTAGCCTCTCCGGAGCCTGAAGGGACAGCCACAGCTCATTCGGATTGATTTGAATAGACAAAGTGAACTTCACAACCAAATGTTTGAGTTTTAAGTGCAAAGAACTGTGATTATTGTAAGGGCTTTGAATCTAGCATGATGCATGTGCACTAAATAAACTGTGTGTTTGTTAGTGCTGTGAGCCTCTGTGAAGCCAGTGCCACAAAAAAATGCTTAACTCTTTTCAATGTGAGTATTTTACAAATAAAAGTGAGAATAAAACTCTTGGGTCAGAGTGTTTTGACATTTAATGTCGCTGATTTTGTGTGACAAACCTCACAAATACTGCTGCCGTTAATGAGGAAACTTATTTTATATATTTTATTGTATCAGGCAGCAAGTCTTAGTATTAGATTATTTTTCTTTCATACAGCAGCTTAAAAGCTACACTTATAACCATTTAGTCCTGACCCTGCTGAACTTACAGTCTGTACAGAGTGTGGCTGTTACCCACTGACTCAGACAGGAGCTTTATTAATGTTACATATCCAAATGGGAGCTATACACAGACTTGGCTCTTGCTTACAGCCAGTACTTTTCCATGCTATAAATGATGCACTTCTGCAGCATGTGAAACACAGTTTTCCACATCTGGAAACTTAAAAGGAGAAGGGAGTCATTTTCCACGGTTTCATATGCCGGCCAGTGGAAACCTGTAGAAATTAACAGGCTTATTCAGAATATTTCCTGTGACGCTGTTCCACGATGCTATGTTCAGATCACACAGCGCTGTGAAGTAGTTAAACATCATTAACTGCAAAAACCCCCCCCCAAAAAAAACAAGACATGGAGCAAAAACTTAAGAGAGAGGCATAGCAGTCAAAGATTTCTGAAATATAAGTAACAGGAAGTTACTAAAGAAGCTTCTAGGGGGTGAAAAGTGTGCAAACTGTTAAAGCGTTTTTTTAATGCAGTTTCATGTCACTTACATTCTAATTAATTAACAAAACGATAATAAAATAAATTCTCTGGAGTGAAAAACGCAAAACTTGCTACTAGTAGGACTTTGATTCAATCTGATACAAAACTCTGTAGTTTCATTTGCCTCCTCGCAATATGCCATATAAAAGTATCAGGACAGATCGAGATTTTTTAAAAATGATTTCTTCAGATACATTTTTCAATGTTTGTTACAGAATTAGAACGCACGGTATTTGCGGCGGCAAAACCACGCTTTCTTAAATATCTTAAAAAAATATCAAAATGGATAAACCTCCCTCTCTTATAAAGATACATCAAAAATAAATAGAAAATAACTGCAATAACATTAATATATTTACAGCCAGCAAACAGAAGTAATAGTGCAACAGGTCCACTTTAAGGAGAGCACCTGACATCAATATAAAAGTCAGTACTTCTCATAATGTTGCAGTGACGCAGAGGAGTATGCAGATGTGCTGCTGCGTAAACAGAAACATTTATACAAGTAAATAAAGAGAAGGATTGACGTGGAGCTCCGATACAAATCTCCTACTGGACGTCAACATTGATACAGTGAGGTTCACTTTGTTTTTACTTCACAAACCCACCAGTGTGTCTGCAAAAGCCCACTGACATCTGCAAGCGTGAAAGTCTTTAACTAGTTTAATAGTTCAGTAAAGTAATCCGCCAGCCGTACGACAGTTGCTTGAATGATAAAGTTGGAAAATATTAAAATAGCTGGAAAAACTATGTGTGGTAGTTTTGCAACTTTCCACTAATCTACATGTAAATACAGACTGCATGAATGTGGAAAAACTGGGATGCAGTGTTGAAAGCACACTTATTTATCTAAAGACAAAAAAAGAAACAAAGTGACATTATTTAAGGACAAGGGTAACGGGCGTTTTAAAAAAGCACACACAAAAAAAACTTTCCTATGGTTCAGGTGAAAGATTTCAAAGTGCACTTCTTTAGACTTCTTTAGGCTTTTACTAGCAAAAATCAACCTAGGCTCAATAAATGTGGCCAATAAACTAAAAGACGCTGTTTTAAATTGATGTTCTGCTTTAACTAATGTGGCTCACATTCTCAAATCCAGACTTTTAATCATTCCTATCAAATTTTCTACAGCATTTTTATCTTATTTTCAGAGGCATCCTGCAAGATGACTTCTCTAATATAAACTATGAGTTCAGTGCAAGTAGTTCCAACTTGTTCACAACGTTCATTATGTTTAAAGCAAAGTCTCCCATTATTATGCACCGGCGTCTGTCACGCAGTCTAATCAAAACATGCCCTGCTCTCACCCTCACACCGCCTGCTACAGTAACTGACAGCCCAAGTCGTGCTGCCTCCACAGTGCAGCAGCTTCCCCTGCCGCAGCCTCGAGGGAGCCCCTTCAAACCCGTCCAGCTCTAGTGGAGATATTTGGCATTTTAAAACTGGGTCAGACTCTGGGATAAATTCTGCCCTCCTCCCCCAAGGAGGATCTCTTTTTTATCACTTTTATCACCGTACCCTGATTTGTGTCACGCATCTAAGTAGCTAGTAACAGGTAACGAGCAGCGTAATCATTTCTAAGTCTAATTTTGCAATATCGTACTGGTCAAAAGTGATAACTGTAGGTGTGCTTTTAATAACGGGTGGATTAGTAACATGATCTAATCAGTCTCCTGAGAGATGATGCAGAAATTTCACAAGTTCGTGACTGCAGGAATGGAAAACATATTTCGTGCTGAGAGACTACTGTAATGCAAATCAATGACTAAACATGGAAGATGCTGCCTTGATTTCATCAGGTGAAACATTCCTGGCTCAAACATAATATACATCATAAAAATCAATGGCACTGATATTAAACAGGTACAAAGCTAAGTGATGAAACACTACTTTAATTTGAATGTACTGAGAAGTAGAAGTATCTCCCCCTGAGGTAAATAACTAGACAGTAAATCATCAAATATCTACTCCTACACTTTCACAAAGGATGGAAAAGACCTAAATCAATACAACAAACGAAGAGATATGCAAATGAGTTTCTCGTATGAGTCTATTTCCTTTCTAAACCATTTAAGTCAAGTTCCCCGTGATAAATACAAACCTTAGCTCCAGATATAAAAATAGAGGTGGTGTTCACATGGAGCTTAATATTCTGATCATAAACGGTTCAAAATCTAAGACTGGATGAAAA
>VURO01006311.1:30020-44365 GCA_015108175.1 Pelvicachromis taeniatus
AAAATAAAAAACAAAAAAAAAAAAAAAAAGTGGTAAAAAAAAAAAAATAAAAAAACAAAAAAAAAAAGAAAAAAAAAAAAAAAATAAATAAAAAAAAAAAAAAAAAAAAAAAAAAAAGCAGTTTGAACACATAAATCAGATTAACTGAGCTTGGTTCAATGGCGGTGACCTTCATGTTTATTCCCTCTGTTCTGATGTAAAATGCATGGCGATATTTGCTCCGTGTGCTCTTCTCTTTCTAAAGAAATGGCAGCTTCCAACTGAGATAGTTACAGCCAACTTAAACATCCATCTAAATGTTGCAGCAGAAATTGACACTGATAAGACCAGGCAATGTATTTCCAATCTTCTGTTATCTATGTTTTCTAATGCCGTGTGACTCGTAACCCGAGTTTCCTGTTCTTAGCCGACAGGAGTGACATCGGGTGTTCTGCTGCTGTAGTCCATCTGCTTCAAGATTCAACATGTTGTGCGTTCAGAGATGATCTTCTGCATACTTTGGGTTGTAACGGGTGGTTGTTTGAGTTACTGCTGCTTTCTGATCAGCTTCAAGCACTCTGGACATTCTTTTCTTACCTCTGGCATCAACAAGGACTTTTCACCCAGAAAATTGGCGCTCACTTATGTTCTCTATTTTGGACCACTCTCTGTAATTCCTGGAGAAGACCTGTGTGGGGAAATCCCAGCAGATCAACAGTTTCTGAAATACTCACACCAGCCCAGCTAGCACCAACAACAACGCCAAGGTCACTTAAATCCTCTTTTTTCCCCATTCTGATGTTCAATTTGAGGACATCCTGACCGCATCTATATGCCATGTGATTGGCTGTTAAAATATTTGTGCTAACAAGCAGTTAATCAGATGAACCTAGTAAAGCGGCCTTGTCAACTCGGTTTTTTGGTTCAAGACTTGGACGTTTGTAGTTAAGTATTTGTCTCCGCGTTAAACTTCAACTAACACTCAAACTAATTTAAAAAAAAAAAAAAAAGTTCAACTGAAATAAGCGACCAAAGTCTAGAACGGAAATGAAAAGTAAGCCGAAATAAAAAAAGACAACATCAAAAAGAAATAAAAAACTAATTTAAACGACAACATTAAATGAACAAATCCTCTGTGCGTAGTTTGCTCTTAATGCCTTAGAAGAATTAGACAAACAATAACGAGAAACACAGCTGGACGAGATTGACTAACACTGATGAGGAGAAATATATAACATATATTACAAATATTCACTGTAGTGTATTAATTTCAATCACAATGGGGAAAAAAAATGCAAGGTAGCAACTGTAGCTATCTGGTAGTTCAATGAAAGGCTTCATGTTTTGCGTTCATGTTTGTTTTTTTGGACACCTTGAACACTAAAGTGGCCCTCACATGAGATGACAGTGCCAGCAGTGGACCACAGGTCAGTTAAGCTCGAGTCCCCTGCCCTAAAGAAATAACTAAATACCAAAATAAATATTTAGAGAGCTCAGTCGTTCATACCATTTAACACACGTGTCCTCCCACGTGTTATAAACCAGCAGGTTCATTAAACGAGAAAGGGGAAAGAAGACGTTCAGTGTTTGGGTGTGATGGCTGCAGCGTTTGAACAAACGTGCTCTGGTACTGGGCGACATTTCCGGCACCAATGCAAACACACACACGCACATGCACACAAAAGCCTGGCGTACATTCAAACAATGCTAAGAGGGATGCGTCAAGTTCCATTTATGGAAACTTGTGGGAGTGAAAATGTTTAAATTCAATCGTCCCAAACGGTGACAAGCATTCATGTCCTCTTCTTGTTAGGAGTGGAAAATCCTCCACGAAGCAAGTTACATTGCCTCTCGCTGCCTCTGCTGGATCTGTTAGTTACTGAGCATGCCCATATGGAGAGCAACAATCAGCCACCTTCGGATGACTAGCAGCTCTTGTTTTACTTCTAACTGTGCTCCCCCTGGCACGCCAGCCGAAAACATCTGCTCCGGGCAGGGGAATGTCGTCAACCCGACCACCCAGCCGCCACCACCTTCCTCCCCCGACTCATGACTCACACGCCCACGTCAACCTCTGACATCAGGCGAACCTAATCCACAGCCCACTCCTCGCAAACAAACACAGATGACAAATATACAAACACACATGGCAGGAAAGTAAAACGCGAACACGTTGAAGAGATTCGCCCAGTGAAGCTGTGATGCTCAGATGTCACTCACGCTTGACTGTCAACAACATCAAACTCGAGGTTTTAATTGCACATAACCTCCATGCATTTTTTATGAGTGTGACTGCTTTACTTATTAGTTGCGGGGGTCAAAGAGATCCACGCCTCATCAAAAGCTGGGAAAAGGGCGACGAGAGCTTCGGCAGGTACACGTGGCGATGAGGAGAGCGGCGGTAAAAACAGAGAGGGAAAACTCAAATATCAACAGTCTTATCTCAGTCTTTTCACCTGTTGCCAGGCAAACTCAACTCCCACACTGAACTCCCCTCTGTCGCTCCAACACACCCCTCCTTATCATGATGGCTCAGTCGTGTGGTGCCGCTCAGCCAGAAAATGACTAACATACCTCTGATTTTTTTTAATCTTTCAATCCCAGAAAGAGAAGCAAAAGCAGAGGAGGAGGAGGAGGAGGAGGTGGTGGTGGAAGGATAAAATGAAGAAGGAGAGGGGGAGGGTCAGGCCCCTACTGCTTTCAGACAGCAGTAATATCAAAAAGACATATCCAAGTATGAATGTGCACAATCTGTAGATCTTTTGGTGCTGGAAGTCTTGTGGGCTTCTGTTTGCAGCACAGGGCTTTTATTTCCCACTTTACAGCCTGTATCATAGAGAAAGCACTGAGTCACGGTTCACACTGTTCACGCAGGGCAAAGAGTGGTTTGTAATTAGTGGACAGATACCAGCTGAACAGGTCAAACGTGTTAAGTTCTAACATTTCCATTGGTACTTTATTCCTTTGTCGCTCGGTTTATGTGCAAAAGCTGCTAAGGCAACAGTAAGCCAGTTGTTAGCTCTAGCTTTTTTGTGCATATATATAAAATATTAGGTCCTTAGACGTGTCTGGAGGACAGCTGAGACATCAAGCTTTTAATAAACCTTGATGAAACCTTGGAAGAGTTGGCCAAAATTCATCTAAGAGCCAGTTAAAGATCATTGTCTGATTATGATTTCGTTTTTTATTAACCTTTTAAAAATATATCTGCATCCAAGGCAGATTTTAAACAGCAGCAGCTGCCAGCTCACATGTGAGGTTACCGTTTATCGTCTACAACCATTTCTACTTGAGGCACTCATGACTCACTGTTGTGGTCTCCTAAATGAGAAGTGCATCCTCTCAGGAAAGACAACTTCATTGCAGGATTAGGAACAGAAGTCGAAACAGGAAACAAAAAGATTGCACAGTTTCTTCCCCCTTGAGATTTTCTTCGGGGGAAAAGAGTCTGATCTTTGCAGACTGTTGCTGAAATCCTGGGATCCTTATGCTCCTGCACTGACGGATCATAGGAATGCCAACAGAAACATGACATACTCACATAAAGCAGAGCCCCGCAATGCTGCACACGTCTCTGGAGGAAGCTTGTTTAAAAATTTTATGTGGTGTTTTTATTTGTTCTATCAGTTTTGTACTTGTATGCTTTTATTTTTAAAATTACTGTAGCTAGTTTCACTTCTTACTAACTACATTGTGTCAAGTATATCGTTTTGTGGAGGCGGCTTATGGTGTGGAGTTGTTTTTCAGGAGCTGGGCTCGGCCCCTTTGTTCTAGTGAAAGAAACTCTTAATGTTTCAGCATACAAGGCGTTTTCGACAATTTCATACTCCAAACTTTGTGGGAACAATTTGGGGATGACTCCTTGCTATTTCAACATCACTGCACACCAGACAGTCATGACGCAGATGTGCGAGTTTGGTGTGGAAGAACTTGAGTCCTGACCCTCAGCCCCACAGAACATTTATGGGATGAATTAGAGCAGAGACTGTGAGCCAGGCCTCCTCATCCAAGATCAGTGTCTGACCCAGAAATGCACTAGACTGGTTAAATAATCCCATAAACACTACTAAACCGTGGAAAACCTTCCCAGAAGAGTTGAAGCTGTTAAAGCTGTAAAGAGTGTGCAGAGCTCATATTAAACCCTATGGATTAAGAATAGGATGTCATTCAAGTTCACATGCATGAAGGCAGACGAGCAAATACTTTTAGGAATGTAGTGCACATTCTAAATCGACAAGTTCAGACTTTTGTGTTACTTTAAAACACGCTCAGTTTGTACTGGACTTTAGAGCTGTGGTGTGGATGCCACGGAAGATTTGTGTGTTCTCCCATGGAGCCGTGGTGGAAACGGGGAAGGTGATCGGCACTAGATCAACATTACAGCTGAGGGTCGAGCTCAAACCTCTGCCGAAATCCTGTGAGTACCATCTTCTCCTCACCACCCAAAAATCGGACCTGGTGTCAGGGTAAGTAACTGCAGGTTGTATCTTTTCTGCGCAGGAGGTCGGCACCGCTGAGACTGGAGGCTACACAGAGACACGGGTCTCTGCTGCCAGCTGCTACTGGATGTATTCCTGCAGCTCCATAAAAAGAGTTTTTAATTTTTAATGATCCTCTTTATGAATTTCTTTTCTTTGCTTAACTTTTGGATTTTATTTGCTTATTTTATTTAGTCTATTCATTGTTATTTGTGGTTTAGTATATTTGTGTTTTTAGGAATAGTTAAAGATTGTATTGTAAATAAATTGACTTTTTAAACGCTATCATTGTCTCTGTGACTCCATGGTTACCATCGCTCTTTCTACTCAACTCCTAAGCTGCTGGCTGTAATACTGTTTTTCTTCCTTTTTATTCTCCTGTTAAATTCCCCGTATACACTCAGCCACACTCACTCACACACGAGACACCACTTGTGATGTCACTTTCACCCCGTGTCACTCTGCACAGAAACAACACGCATAAACAGCCTGTTAAACACTATTTACAGTCTCATGTTGGTGTACATTTATGTAGCTCAATGCAGAAAGGGTAACTGTGGGAAATCAACCAATATGCAGAGATGCAACACTGTGTGCTCCTACGCTGAGAGCTTCTTGAAGGACATAGCACCAATAAACACATTAAAGATTAGAATGGTGTACATGGCAACTGCAGACCGTGGCTACAGTGGACAGTTTAATTGTTTCTAATACTCAGTTTCTCTTCACTACAAAGAAGCTAGTCATGGCAGAGACTAAAGGACCAAGAGAACAAACACAAAAAGGAAAGAAAAAAACCCCCCAAAAAACCACACTCTGGGTAATTAGGTAGCACGTAAAAACCAATAGCACAGCACCATGCACGGACCATAAAGTAACCAAATTACTGCAGAACAGTTTCCAAATTAGAAGTAAAACAACAACAAAAAACAGATGAGAAATAAATGCAAGAAGTAGTTTTTCTGATGATGTAATTAGTTGCATTTTCACAAACAATTATATTTTTTCATAGGGAATAAAAATTCCCACAACAGCATTTTTACTCAAATTCAACCCTGAAGCCACTCATTGGGTGTGAGATCAATGCCTTTGTTTCCAGTGCACATCTACAGCTTCATGAATGTTGTAGAAACAAATAAACATCCTCAAACCTGCAGAATGCTGTTGTAGAAAACAAGCTTATATCACAGAACCAGTGTGAAACTGAAAAATGTGGAAGGGACCATGCACTATAAAATGAGGAAGACGCAGCATGAAATAGTGAATAAACTCTGAATAAATAAATAAATAAATAAATAAATATTGAGAGAATAAAATGGGGGCAGGCAGAAACACAGACAATAGAAGCGGTAAAGAGGGCAGATCAGAAATAGAAAGATACAAAAAGGATCTCCAGCAGAGCCGAGGCAGAGACGGAACAATGTGGAGGAGGAAATCAGAGCAAACCTGCCCTCCACCTTTCCAGAGCATGTGTGAAAGTGGTAATCAACGCACTCTGACACAACACGACATCACAGGCCGAATCAGACGAGTGTGTCTGAGTGTGCGTGCATAGCTGTGTGTGTTACGTGCATCCCTGTGAATTAATTAACGTCTGTGCCCAAAAAAAAAAAAAAGTCACATTGGAGAGATGTTATTAATGCTGTGTTGTTTCTGTTCCATAATTTATGATCTGTGCCGCGTTCAGGACTCAGAAACAACACGCAGACCTTGAATGACGCGGTTGAAACAAAATGATCTGGTTCACTTGTGCTGAATTTATTCAGGTGGGACCGCAAAACAGATACTCTGTACTCGCTGCCCATCTGTGGCATTTTTAGGAACTACATAAAGTCATGAGAAATGAATGAGAAATATCGCAAGGTTAACTTGTTTTTGTACTGATGAGTATGCATTTAGTGTTACAGCTCAAAGTTATGTATTATTACTGGTGTGGCCAACAATTGCTTTCAAGCTTGTTGTGCCTTTAATGCAATTAGCATAAAATTAATATGAATTAATTATGCATTGTTTATTACAAGCCTATTTCAGTAAACTTTTTTGAATGTGTTTTGATGCAATTATCTGGCAACAAGGGTGGATTAATTACATATTCTTAATAGCTCATTGAAGAAATTTGTGCTCCACAAGTCCAATATTCGATTTATCTGTTACTTCTACGCTATCGTCCAATTAGACACTTCTGCCTCCAATAAGAACAAAAACAAAGTATCAATGGCTAAAATGCTAATGTTGATGCATCAAAAAGGCAACACCACAAACCAAAAAGTGACATCACTGTGGCTACATTCATGTTTGATAGGCTGCAGCACATTTGCTTTGATGATTTTAGCTGTTCAAAAAAACTATACTTTTTGGGATTATGTTCTGCAATAAAAATAGCCACTCATCCGATAACACACATTCACCAGTCACTTTATTAGGTATACCTGTTCAACTGCTGAGTGTTTCAGAAACTGTTGATCTATTGGAGTTTTTCCACACGAGTGTCTCTAAGGTTTGCCAAAAATGGTCCAAAGCAGAGAAAACATCAGTATGTTGCCTTCAACATGCACAGTGAGGGAGCTGGGAAGCTCTCTCCCCTGATTCACGGCCACCCCCAGCTTGAAACCACACTTGTTATATTCAAAGTATGCAGAATCTTAATGCTACAGCAACAGAAGACCACAACAGGTCCCATTCCTGTTAGTTAAAAACAGCAAACGGATGCTACCATTCGCACTAGAAACACTGGAAAACAGAAGATTTGAAAAACACTGCCTGGTTTGACGGGTCTCGATTTCGGCTACAACAGTTGGATGGTAGTTTCAGTATTTGGTGTAAAAACATATGAAAGCATAGATCCCAGCTTCCTTGTATCAGTGGGTCAGGCTGGTGTTGTTGCATCAGTGTTGGGGATATTTTTTTGGCACATATAACTGACACCGAGTATTTTTGCTGAGCATGTTCATCCCTGTTATTCTCTGCTTTCTTGAACACGGCAATGGGTTCACCATACAGACACCAGCTCTGAATCCAATAGAGCTTTCCAGCACCTTGCTGAATCCATGCAGCAAAGAAGATGTACATAATAAAGTGGCTCTGAGTGTGTATGGAAACACAGCTTTATCTGTGAAAGACCATTATCAGCTGATAACATTAGCAAAGCAATCTATCATGTATCATTACTAGTTTTACTGTAGTGGCGGTGTAGAGGTGTGGGTAAGTGAGCCAATTCTATTTGTGTACCTGCAGCGTGTGTTATGCAATCTTGATTTGTTTGCGTCTTCAACAACTTTGTCTTTGTGCCTTTAGGAGGTACAGCAACAAACAACTGCCCAAGGCTCTACAAGAGAGCCTTCCATAAAATATGCAGCAGTCAAGCCCTATAAGACATCCGTGTCATGTCTGGCTAATCCTCAGTGGCAGAAATCTGAGAACAATGAGCGCACCACCAGATTTATTTGGAAAATTAAAAGCAACAAATCTCTAATGAAATCCACACGGACGGGTGGGTGAGGAGCTTTTTAAGGCAGAATCCAGCAAGTTTCTGCGCCGCTGAGTAAAACCCTCCCACACAAAACAAAATCACTTGTCTTTCTCAGACATCTCAAACAGAAAACATTATTAACGTATGGTTTGCATGACCTGTGGGTACACAGTATTTGATGTGAACAACCCCGCGACTGGATATAATTACATTTTTCAGAAAGCACCAATGTCAGCCAGAGTTTCCAACCAGCTCGTGCACACAGCCCTGACAATAATGTGACACTCTTTTATTCATATGTCAGCGTGCATGACTCTCTACAAAAGGCAACCGTTGGCTCTAACACACTTCTAAAAAGCCACTGCTGCAGGTCAGCTCGGCCTCTGGATGTTAAATAACAGAAATGGGCTGTTAGAGTAAATTGGATTCCTCATTTAAAATGCAGCCGTGGAGAGCACAGTGCAGGCTCAGATTCAAAAAGACAGATTTCAAAAAATTGTGGAGTTGGGGAGGAGGGAAAAGAAGAGGGAATTATGAGAAATCATTTTGACATGGAGGCTCTGTTTGTTTCGCTGCTTTGAGCACCTGGTCTAAAAGAGCCAGAGAAAGTGAAATGCATTGAAAACAACATGGCAAATATAAGCTGGTTGAGAAAAAGAAATGCATTAATATGATAGGCTTTGTAGACAGCAGTATGGATCATGAAAGTAACAAAACCTCAGCATTTTCCAAGTCTTACTTCACAGAAAACATTCCCCCTCCAGCGTGCATTACTAAAAAAAAAAAAAAAAAAGCCTTTCAGCACCCCACTGACAGAGGCGAACGTTGTATCTACTGGCGACAAAACATCACATTTCAGCCCCTCTATCATTATTCGGGGTGTCACGTGTCGGCTGTGTGGGAGCGCAGCAGGGGATGGTTGAATAAACCTTTATTTCAAGAAGCAAAACAGAAACGAGAACACACATGGCATTTCTCTAGCCAAACAAATGCTGGCTCACTCATCTCACATTCACCTTGGGCAATAACAAAACATGCTTCTCTGAGAAGAACGGGAGCCGGTGATTCACCTTACCGTGACAACAGGGAAAAACAAATGTGAGATCTGCATTTTTGAGAAAGCTGCGGGGTGCAAAAAAGAAAAAAAAGTTTTATTTAAATCCACATATTTTGATTTTCATTCTCTGCAGTAACTTTTTTATGCACAGAGGCACAAACCACCCACCTGTCCTCCTGCTCTCTGGGTAATAGAAACATATTGCCAATATCTCAATAACTTAAAGCTACAATGACATACTGCTTCCATGTCTCCCTATAATAACTGAAAAAGATCATTTACACTTAAGTGCTCATATTTATCAGTGTTTTATACAATTCAACCAAACACCAACCTCTGGGGTTAAAAAACTCCCAAAGTGAGTCATGTTAAAAACAGAAGACTGTATATAAAAGATGGATTTTGATTCTGGGTTTAAAAAGGAAGCCAATGTGAGTCTATGTGGAAAAATAACCCTTCATGTTATATGTCTTAAATAACCCTTCTCAGATTAGAGAACTAGTTAAATTGTGAGTTTAAGCCTTATTGAATAAGACTTGATGTTCATAACCTAAACCAAGGAGGTTATGTTTTTTGTAGCGTTTGTGTGCATGTCAACCTGTAAGGATTGCAGGTTGTGTGAGCATGATTGTGTGAGTAGGTTGTGTGGGATGAGGTCCTCTTTGGTTGTTTGGTAGTGTTCAGTTTTAAAACATCAAAACTGCTATGTCAAACTCAACTCAGCTTTTGGGTTAGCCTTTTAGGATCTTAATTTTTTCAAATAATCTGCTGGTTTAATGCCACTTTGTAGGTTAATGTGAGCCCACGACACGTTCGCAAAGGAGATTCTTAATCTCAAGAGTTTGACTTTCTGTTTAAAAGAACATTTTTACCTTATTAAGGAATGATGCATTATTAGAGGCTGCTGAATGACAGGTGGGTGCACAGGATGGGTAGCTTCCCTTCAGTAAAACAGAGTCATAAAACTAGACTTGTGGAGTCACCTTCAAAGAATCTTTAATGCAAATATCTTATGAGATATTGATTGATGCCATTCTGGGGTCCAGACTGTCTGAGAAATGACTCTGAATGTTTTTACCTCACACCTATAGTTCAGCTGACTCTTTCAGTCTGTTTTTATTTGAGTTTAAAATGCCCTTGTTTTATTATTATTATTACAATCAACAGAAACATCCAGTTAAGAATTTAAAAAAGGGACAAGATAAAGGACCATCTCTCCAAGTGTCGTCACAATAAACTCTAATTTAAAAATCAAATCTGCAGCCACAAGCGTCCTCTGCTTGCTCTCATTTACAGATAATGATGGCTGCATGTTGCTGTAAAACACACACGCGCACGCCTGGGCTGTTGGCCTGTGTTGTGTCATTTATGTGCAGAAAAGGAGACATGAAAACTACAGTGAGGCAGATTCAATTTATTTTCATAATAATTATATTAATTTAATCCATCAATGGAAAATAAGATTTAAAAAAATTGCTTTGATTTGTGAGTTATCGACCACTAACGATCCACAAAGTCATCGCGCACTTCCACAACTCTAACATACACATACATCAGTGGGTGCATCCTACTAAACAAGCCTGCAACGGTGAGCAGATAACTTAGCACTCCACCATGAGAAGTCCTGTTTTTAGAAGAAAATAGGACATTTCAAACCAGTGGGTGACATCATGGCGACTACATCAGTCTTTTAAATGCAGTCTATAGTTTTGGCTATATGACTCCATTCCTCTTGGTTACATATAATTTATATAAACATGTTTTTCACATAAATAATCCAAATGCATTTGTTCTTTAGGCATAATTGCATACGCCATCACCAGGTGCACTTAGCTGAAACTGTCCAAACCATTTAAATCACAGAGGCTAAAAAAAAACAACCCAACAACAACACAACCCACCACCACTACACACACACACACACACCTCTCTATATGATTCAATACAGTTAAAAACAGCAAAACAAAACAAACCACACCCTTTAAAATAAGCAATCAGTTAACGCAAATCTACAACACTTTCAACATTTTTTGATTTACTGCAGGACTGATGCATTAGTTTGAACCCTTTGTACCTAATAAACTGGGCGCTCAGTTTATGTACATGAGGTGGTGCTGTCACGATTCTGCTGAACTTGCAAGCAATTGAGCGGGCACTAAATATGTTTTTCATTCCTACACAGCGGGGTGGCATGAGAGCTTTTAAAATGTATGTGTTGATTAGTAACAATGGATTCTTACGCTCCCGATGTGCAGCTACCAGTGCGAACGTGACCCGAATAAATGAGAGGAGGGGAGACAACGGAGAAAAAAATAATAATAATAAAAATAAAGCACAGAGCTGAAAGTGAGGGTCTCCTGATACATAAACACAGCAAAACAAATGTCAGCTTGCAAACAAATTACTTCCAACAATACCTGTGACATTATATTTTCAGAAATATGCTCTGCGAGAGAGCAGTGCAACAGGAGAGAGCTGACAGCTTCAACCAGCCCTGACTGCAAGGATGCCCAAGAGGTTTGAGCCCAGTGAAAACAGCAAGTCTGAAACCTCCCCACTGGATTACCGCAGCCTTGACTCGCCTAACAAAACACAGAAAGACTGCTCCTTGACGTCAGCCATGGAAACGGCCCAGCCTTTCCACTATTCGTGCACAACTTCCAACATGGCTGAAAGCTGGAGATGAATGCAAAAAATTCATACTGGAAAGCCTGCTGAACCCTTCTGAATGAAGCCAAGCATTGGCTGTTAGTGTCATCTGACTACAAAGCCATGCTTTTTTTCTTTCTTTCAAGAGGTATCCAGTCAAGAGATATTCCTCTCTAAAGCCTCAGCAATTCATAAACCACACTGGCGGATTGAACCTATAAAGCTAAGCCACCCGCACTCCTTCAATAAAACACCTACGACAGTCTGCCCGGGATCCAACCAGCAGCCTGCGCGCTTCCAGAACTTTTGAGTGTGATGCTACTGTGCAACAGGGATTTCAAATAACAACACAGGACAATTTCTGCTTTATATTTAGCCTGCTCACAGCCCTCTGAATCGCTGCCCACATCTCCACTTTTGTCTCTCTCGGAGATCTGATATTGTTGTTGTAAACGGATGCTTCCTGTTCGGAACAACAGCCAAGCCGATCAGTATTTATCAGTCAGACTACAGATGGTGACTTTATCAAGCTGTCGCACTCCAACACACAGGGTCACGTCTTAAATATGGAGCTGCGGAGTGGGAGGAGGCCCTGGTTTTATAGATGCTCTCATAAGGAATCACAGTAGTAGGCATTTCGCAGCGTTTAGAAAATCTAAAGCAAGGATCGCCATTACAGACACTGTTTCAAAAGCTGATCGCTCGTTCCTCCAAGAATGGTTTGGCCGGTGTGAGCAATGACAAATATTGCCCAGAGTGTCCCATGAATCCATCTGCACTGGTACTTAAAAATGATTTATGCTCATTTCTAGCTCCATATTTTCATCTCTTTAAATCTTCTCTTGATAATTAAAAATACTTCTCATTTTGTGCAGCCCCTCAGTTCACATGTGGCCTAAATGTTAAAACATGTGTTTATAGCTATGCTCCCTTTAAGCCAGCTTTCTTCTGATTGGCTGCCCCTTTCAGGCATAAGGTATGAACAGCAGGTGGTTGAAACCCCTGCGCTCACAGCCAGGCTCCTGTGCCTGAGATGACCATATTAGGTCCCCCGCTTCACTCAATACTCTTTGGCTCATTTTAGATTGAGTATTTTAATATGATATACACCAGCCACTTTAATAAGTATACCTCAATGCTACAGAGCTCAGAACTGCCTTTATTCTTCATGACACAGATTCAACAAAGTGCTGAAAACATTCTTCAGAGATTGTGTTCCACGTTGACATGATTGTATCACAGGGTTGCTGCAGATTTGTCGGCTCTTTGGTCATGATGTAAATCTCCTTTTCTGCCACATCCTAAACGTGGTCTATTGGATTGAGATCCGGTGACAGTGGAGACCATTTGAGTACCAGTTTGAAATGATTTGAGCTCTGTGACATGCCAGGTTATCCTGCTGGAAGCAGGCACTATAAAGTGATGGATATGGACAGCAACAATACTCAGGTAGGTTTTAGCGTTTAAACAATGCTACCAGAGTACTAACGTATGCTAAGAAGCTACCCTTCACACCGCACAACTACTCATCAAACCAGGAAACATTCCAGTCTTCTGTCGTCCAATTTTGGTGAGACTACATGCAAACTGTAGTCTCAGTTTCTTGTTCCTTGCCCACAGGAGTGGCACCCTGTGCAGTCTTCTGCTGCTGTAGTCCATCTACTTCAAAGGTTCAATGTATTGTGCATTCAGAGCAATGTTATGAGTAATGATTGGCTACTTGAGTTACTGTAGCCTTCAAATCAGCTCAAAGTAGCGTGGCAACTTCTCCTCTAACCTCTGGCATTAACAATTCATTTTCAACAAGAGAACTGCAGCTCACTGGACATTTTCTCTTTTTCAGACACTTTTGTATAAACTCTAGAGATGGTTGTTTGTAAAATCTCAACAGATGAGGAGTTTCTGCCTGCCAACAAACACCCCATGCTATGTTCAAAGTTACTGAAATCACCTTTGCTAGCTGCTTTTCTTCCTGGGTTTTCTTTCTCAGTATTGTGATGACACAATACAACAAATTACACAGTGACATAACATCTTACTACTTTATTACTTTAAGTTCTTCCCAATGTTTAGCAAACTTTGTGACATACTTGGTATCATTTCAACATAAATCAATCTATTACTAAAGCATACAGACTTTAGTAATAGATTTGTGGTTTGAAGCCTCAGAAATGAGATGTTGTTCTAATTAGGGCTGCCTCGATTAGTCGACTAGTCATGATTACGTCGACTACCAAAATTGTCGACAACTATTTAATAGTCGACGTGTCGTTTGAAGCTGTAGGATTTAAGTGTAATAACAGACTGAAACAGAAGATGGCAGCACTGCATGCACAAGGATGCCAGCTGCCGTTAAACCCCGAAGAAGAAGCAGCTGTGTCCTAGAATTCATAGCGCGGCCCTGCTCAGTTTTCAATAATGGCTAGTTAGTTTTAATATTACTCTTATTATTCTTTCTGGGTCACAAAATAAACGTTTAACATATTTTCAGGCAAGAATGTAGCTGTGTAAACCTCAAATATCTGCTCAGTTTATCAAGACCCCACATATTTTCAAAAGCGCTCTGACGTTTTCGTCTGTTACCCTCTAGCTCGATAGCTAGCCGGGGTTCAAGGCTCGCTATAGCCAGTCAGAACACCGGACTCTGGTGTCCTGTTATATTTTAGATAGCAAGGAGCAGACGGCTGAGTTTATTAAACTTCACCGAAACAAT
>VURO01006314.1:14511-26711 GCA_015108175.1 Pelvicachromis taeniatus
ACAACTCCTACAGCACGGCAAATGTTTTCGAGCACAACGGGGGTGGGGGTGGGGGGGTGGGGGTGGGGGATGCATTTATCCCCTTCACCTCATTTTCCGAAAGGGTTTAATTCCCAGCCTGTGACTTGACCAGTTGGCTTAGTGCATCATGTTACACCCAGCTAGGGAGCATCCATTAATGGTCTCTGGATGTCTGCAGACGCATGATAAAATGCCATTATCAACTCTGCAAAGCAATTTGGATTGTGCAAGGAGAAGCACTGGCTTTAATAGATGTTTGTTACATAAAGTGGAGAGTGACAGGAAAACAACACATACAGGCCTATTTTACTCCCCAGTCTGTCAAAGATGTGTCATGCTCTATCCTCTGCACTGTTGTCATGGCAAATGAAGACTCAAACATCTGAAGTGATGGTGTGCCTAGAATGGCAGGCTATGTGCAGTGAGTCAGAGTGTTGTGTAAAAATCTCTTGATATGCCTATTATTTGGGAGGTCTCTGACCAATTTACAATATGATAGTTCACAACAGCACTGAGCAGGCAGGATTTCAGATGGACTCTTTGGCACACGTGTGCAAAAAAGTCCTGGTTCAGAGAACAAAAGAGCAAAGACTAAAAAGCGCGATGGCAGCAAAATTAGGTGGGAAAGAGCTCTCGATACAAGCTGAACATAAGCACAAAAAAGTCCAAGGTAATTTATTCTTTTCAGGAGCACTTTTGCACGATAACTGATAACATGTTGTTAAAAAAAATGGCCTTATTGATTGTGAGCATTTCTTCCCATCTTCCATATTCCACATGCAACTTAACAGCAAGCGCACTGCAGAGCTGAGAAAATACTTTTTTGGACTCAAACAGAGGTCTGGCTCACTTATCTCTGTAAGCAATAGCGCTCTCTGTAAGAAATCACAACACGTTCTCATCCCAGGGCATCAAATAGTGCACTTTTGTCAGAAGCTGCTGCCGTCACAGAGACATGCACGGAGCGGCCTTTGACGTCAGTGCCTTGACGCATGAGCCACATTGATCTGAGCACAGCGAGACGACCGACTTTTGTGTTTTGTTTAGTTTTTTTTGTTTTGTCATAACTTGTTTTGTACTTTCGCTCACTTCTCGGTTAAATTTAGGCATCAAAACTGCCTGGTTAGGTTTACTAAAAGGTTTGGGTTAAAATATGCCACTTCTTCACATTAAGTCTTGAAAACATGAAGCGTAACGGTATTCGGTGATGCCAAGGGGTCCTGAACAAGCGATCGCTTGGAAGAGATAGACTGTCTAGCCATTAGGTTCATCAGGGCACAAATACCAGTGGAGTCTGTTGTTTATCTGTGACATGCTAGCTGCTTTGAAAAAATAGCAGAATTTGACAACCCAGGATGAAAGAGGGTTGGAAAACCATATATTTATATATATGCAGCCTACGTACGTGTAAGAAATAAGAAAGCATCTTTGTCTTGTCAAATTTCTAAATATACTGCAATCATGTCCTGACAGTTGCTGTAAGTAACTGATGAAAAAAAAAAAGACACCGGATTAAATTCGGATAAAATAAAACTCCCTGTAACTGTAATGCATGAAAGACTGGGCTCACACTCTAAGAAGCACACGCAGGATCTCTTCGAGAAAGACTGGCACCTGATAGAATATTTATCACACGAGATTCATCTGTATGGCTTTGATAAAGCACGGGCGTATTGCTCTAGATACCTAATCACCTCGGCAGAAACCTGAAGCTATGATGCGTGCTCACAGGATAATTCACAGGCGCCAAAGGTCAGATCTCTTTTTGACAGCTTCTGCAGTGTAGAGCAGTGCCCTGCTACGATTCTGCATGGAGGCCTGGGATGAAGGATGTCAAAAAGTAAAATACATCTATATCTTTATCTGACAATAATAAGATACACTCTATCTGAAAAAACTGAAGAAAATTATGACTCTATTATAACGCCAATTTACTGAGTAATTATGATTGATATTTGTTAGTCAACACCCAATCAACTAAGAATTGCCAAAGCAGCCTCACCTGGTTTCTGGGTCATTATCAATAAACAGTCAAAAACGCCATCTGCACTTGCCATTAGTGGCACCATTGTGGTTGCAATCCAAGTTGCGTCAGTTCTTGACCGCCATAAAGAAAAATCATTGCAAGTTCTGCAAAACGCCATCTGCTCGATGCGTCTGTTTTGAACCAACACTATAGCTTGCCCGTTGTCACCACTCGCCTCTCGCTGAGCTGTAACGGAAGGCGGCAGCTCACTCAAGATTTAGGTCTGTAAAATATACGACACCATCACCAGATTGTGTTCATATAACCTGAGTTAAAGGTGAAGGCAAATCATCTAAAAACTGACCATCGTGTCCCTTTTCACAACCGGCTGTTGCTAGGAAGCTCTACAGTATGAGAGCACCTCGCTTTATTGGGGTGAAACTGATATCCCATTAACATATGTTAATTTTCTATACAGGCTAGGTGGAGGCAATTAAAGCTCCTAGATAAATGAAAGCCCGATCTATATGACATTACATCTGGGAAATAACAATCCTATTACAAAGTAACAACTCCAATAAAATGTTATGGAAGCCTCTGCAATTTTCAAAGGCTGCCGTTAAGTTGTTGTTTTTTTTTTTCTTTCTTTCTTTACATGGGTTCAGGGCCAACAGACACGTTTCCCGGGGTAAACATGTAAACATAAAAATCATTAAATCTCCTGTTTGTCTGTGGGTAGACATGATGTGATAGCAATAGAGCAATTTATGCCACAGATGTTTGCTGCAGAATACTCTGCCTACACCTGGGAGTGCTGATTAATTTATATGTGTTTGGATAAGGCCATGTATCCCAGCCCTATTAATATTGCTCTTTTGCAGAATAAGATCATATCTTGGTAAATTGAATATTCATCACCTTAATGAGTCAAGAGTCTAGCCTGTATCCCAGTGAAGTTGGGCACTCATTCAGATATGAGCTACAGGTTGTAAATCTCTCTCTCTCTCTCTCTCTCTCTCTCTCTCTCTCTCTCTCTCTCTCTCTCGCTCTCTCTCCAGATTCCAGATTTTTGGAAACGCTTAGTCAGACTCTCAGGTGGAAAAGGGCTTTATTTAAATAATCCTCTCATAAATGGCTACATAAGCGTTATGATACATTGCAGAGTGAACACGGGGCGCGGGAGGGGCACTGTTCACAGGGCGGCTGATCAGGTGCGTGCAGGCCTACCTCCGTGCAGCTGTTTGATTATTTAACTGCTGCATATTTGAGCACAATCATCCACATTATTGGCTACGAAGTCTACAGTTGTTCACCTTCAGCCAGCACAATGTTAAACTCGCTGTAATGTTATCACATGTGGGCCCTGGCCTTTTCACCAGCTCTAAACCCTCTTTGTCTAAATCCCTCTGTCCATATCCTTTTGTTATAACAGGCGCTAATGCGACAAACTGATTAAGCGCTATTAACTTGCAAATTAGTTCTTTTGTTCTAACTTTATCCCCATCAGCTTTGTCCATTTTAAACAACCTTTGTCCAACACCAAAAGGAAAAAAAAAAAAGAGAGAGAGAAACTATTGTATCGTAAGTGATGTTCCTAAATTAGCCACTTCACACTCAAGTATGTCTGTATGAATTGTACACAAAATCCTTGAGAATAAAGTGCCATTTTTGGCATCTTTCCATTATGATGCAATTGAAAATACAAATTGGATTGAAGCGTCTGCAATGATTTGGTAGACAACAATGGCAGGAGGACACGTGATGTTCATGCATCTCTTGCAAGTGGGTGGAAAATAACGGAATACTGGCATAAAAATGTGTTTTCCATGTAGGATGCTTAAATGTGTGTGGTTTGGAATAAACATGCTTAAAACATGCAACAAATTGGATTTTGTTAACGAAGCTTGAGGGAGTTGGAACTTTACCCAAAGGAGTCTTATTTTGCATAGACAAGCTAGAAAATGCACAGTGAACATTCCCAGAAATCTGTTGCTTGTGAATCTGTCATCAAAAAGAAAAATATCATTTCCATCTGCGACGTTGCGCGCACTAACTTGAAATCAGTTTGAGGAGCTCACCATGCTGGTGTGGAAGTGTAATTACACGGAAACCTTTTAGGTTTAATGTATATGCTTTTAGCCAAATTGACCTGCACTTTATAACAGCAATGTCTGATGCACTGTATCTTTACATTCTGCAATTATATATTCAGCTTTGAACACAGATGTAAAATAATGCAAAGGTCACCAGACCACTTGCTTTTCCTCGCACATCTCAGATCACTAGGAAAAGCAGCATCTTCACCATGTAATTTAATTCTGAAATGCTGTTCCAGTGAAATAGTTTAAGGCTGTAAAAATAAAGGCTTTTTAATAAGCATGATTTGAAAAATAATGACATGAATAGATTTTATTCATCATTAACTTCATATGCTGTGAAGGCTAGTAAACTAATTACAGTGGATGTTTGCTGTTACCAGCCTCTCGCTTTAAGACAGCAGTTTTCCTATTAAATTATATGCTTTAATTATTTGTATGTTCTTCCTAGAACCTTAGAGAACCTGTTGTAGTGCTTCAGTGAATTTAGGCCTCAGGTGGTTCTGTCCACAGTGACCATTTGATGTTGAGATCATATAATCTCCGCAGGACTCCGTCTCACGCTATGATCATTTGCCTTTGATTTAAAGAACATTTAATAAGCTTCAAAGACAGAATTATCTAAAACTAGTTGTTAAGATTTTTCTTAACAGAAATAAAAAACAAACTTCAGAAGAAAAAAACTAAAGCTACCTGAAACATGTTGCATGTCTTTGGTTTTGGTGGTTGGTCAAATATTTTTTGTTTTTTTAAAAGAACTGATACGGGGCAGCTTTGGCTTTCATTTTTATTGAGATTGGAATTTTATTATGCCGACTGAGTCTACTGCCTCCGCAAAGTGTTTGTGTTGTAAAACCTGTTCTCTGCTTCTGAAATCTTGCCCTTGAAAACTATAAAAACTTCATTGAAACATGAAAATCTACAAACTAATTAAAGTAAAGTAAACTCAATTAAAAAAAAAAAGAAACAAAAACTAATAAAAAAGTAGTTTTTGTAATTTAGCAGACTGTATGGTAGTAATGGAAAGCAGAATGTGTAATTCAATCAGTATGGGGCTCAGGACATGTTTCAAAAGTATATTTAACATTATGTTCAGTCAGTAGAGAGCCAGAATGGCTCCAGATTGTTCTGAACTTCAGAATTAACCACTCAAATGTTACGCAGGCGTCTTTGCCTTGATGAGAGTTACTTGTAACAAATCACATGTTGTTTAAAAGCCTGGGAGAGAGGTGCAATACTCTGTCCAACAAAGACCTGAATAATTAAAACAGAAGAGAGCCGCAGCGTCCTGCTAAGTAAAGGCTGGAACATGGTAGCTGTCACTTATAATCATCTAAATGGAAGCAAATGTCACAACTGGGCTTGTAGATGTGAGTGAAACGGCCTTGTTTGTGTTCATCTAAGCCAATCCAGCTGAGGAACTGCCTTGGACATCCCCTCTTACCTGAAACGCCCTTCATTTCGGGATGATTCCTGTCCGCTTAGCCTGAGTGGCTGCTCACTAAGTGCAATCTGTGCAGCTGTCTGTGCTTTGTTTGTTTGTCAGGGTAAGACGTGGCATGAACACAACCGCATCAGACAATAAAGACCTATTTTTGCATGCTTCCTCAGATAACAGCACGGCTTCTCGGAGCTGACTGCATCACATCACTGGGAAGCCTTGACATAATTCAGATAAGAAAACTCTGCCCGAGAGGCTAATGTTTGTAAATAACAGCTCTGCTTTTTTTTTTTTTTTGTGACGTATTTCTCATGAACCGATACACCACAGGCTGACAGGTTAATGCAACCCCACAATGAGACGCCGCTGCAAATATATCTGACGTGCCAAAAGATATTTAAAATCAGATTGCATCGATGCTACTTTTGTGCTGCATGCTGTATCTGCGATGACAAGTGGATGTTGTGACAAGCAAAATATATTTCAACACCAGCTTTGAACATGCTATGACATTTATTGTTTGCTTAGCGGATCGTAATAGCTATCGGTTTGTAATTACATTCTCTCAAATCAATGACCTGTCAAAGACTGATGCAGCTGTTCATCGGAGGGAAGGGGGGAAGAGGAGGGTCAAAGGTCAGGCTTTTAATTAAATCCCAGACACCGTGTTTGGCTGTGTGGTGTAAAGGAAGCGCAGACAGTAACAGAATCAAAGCTCAGCCCCACCTGAGGCAACTAGAATATTTTGGCAACATTGATCTTAATGTCTATGGTATGGCTCTTGTCAGTATTGATAGATGAATTTTACGGGAATGGTCACAGATTGCCTGCAGCCAACTGGGCTGGAGCTGTTTCAGTGAGACCTGGTTGTGAGACCTGGTTGCATGCAAGCAGACATGACTCATTTGTGGCTTCAGGCAGTGGATCTGGCATATGAGTTTGAGCAGCGGCATGACGAGGCATGGACAGAGAGATGCTCCACTCAGTCGGTGCCTTAACAAACAGCAGACTAGGACTAAGGGTGCTCCCGAGAATGAAAGACTCTTTCAAAACATTTCTAACAAGAATTTAAGCATCTATTTCCTGTCATTATGTGTCTGTTCAGTATGCATCACCGCAGTACGGTTAGCAGCACGTCCTTTAGGGGCTTAACGGACACTCGTATTAACTCAGGAGAACCTATTCCATGCCAGAAAACATTAATTTACCATGGGGAACAGATGAATAGAGGCAAACACAGGGTTTTTTTTTCTTTTCCGAGAATCGTTTCAGACGCTGCCGCACCTTAAGATTTCTGCAGCCCAGTCTAACTGAATGAATAAATATGTGAAGTGGCTCATTTTGATTCTGCTGTGACACCCTCAGTAAGTCAGTTTACCTGGCAGGCAATTAGTATCAGTCGTCAACCACACGTTACAAAAGCCTAGATAGTCTGAAGTGGTTCCTTGTTTCAAAAAGAAGTGCCACGAAATTAATCACTGTGCATTCGAATGCAATCAAGTGAAACACCTATATTTAGAGTTGAATGGAAATTGAAATTAAATGATATTAAAATTCAGAGACTGAGCAACCAGAAAACGAGAGTCAGAACCAAAAACAAAACTGTAAATGAGTAAATATATAATAAAAAATATAAGGATTTTATCACTAAAAATCACATGTTGAAATCATGTTAACCAACGACAGGTCAGCACAATCATTCACCGTAAGCATGTGTGGCAGGTTAATCAGTTAAATGGTTAAAAGGATGTTTATTCAGAACAGAATTACTGCTTTGCAATTTTCTATCAGCAAACTACAAGAGAAAAACATCCAAGTATGAGCAAATTTGTATTTTATGTAATAAAGGCATGAATATTTTAAAGGAATTTAACAGGTGTGCTGTAAAGATCAATGCTAACAATTGAATGATGGCCAAAAAAAAAAAGTTTTTCCCATGTAATTGAATGTTTTTTGTAATTATCCCTTCATTATATCTGTTGGGTAGGTCAAAGTGAATTTGATCTTTGGCACATAGTCCAACTAATTATTTGTGCCAGATGTAATGCTATTCACTCCAGGTGAGACATCTCATTGGGAACAAGAGGATGAAAATGAGGTCACGGTGACTTTCGATGCCAAAATGGAAGCAATTCATTGCAGTTTTGAAGAAATTCAGTTCAAAAACCCACTTTCACGTGAAATCAGGAAATGTAGACAGACTAACCCTTCACAACTGAGAATTTGACCACAAAAATGTTATTTGTGAATCTTTGTTAAATGTTTGTTAAATTTTAAAAAATCTTCAGGGGTTTAAGAGCTCAAAAAACGAGACAGACATCACCTTGGCACTAGAGGAAAACTGAGGGGATCTCCATAAACCAGTGGTGACCATGAATTGACATAATATACCGTATATCTTACATTAGTAGCCTGTCTCTTTTAAACGCCGGGCCGGCCAGATAATTTTTTGAATAAACGCCGTGGCTACAATTGGAAGATATACGGTAGTAGTTAACTGAGTCGTTTACTTCTTGATTAAACCCAACTGAGTGAAGAGCTAAGTTATTAGTACTAAACCTAAGAAAAGAGACAAAGGGCACGGTGTTTTATCATTTCAAGGACAGTGCTTGCTGAACTCAGCAAATAGCATCTGTTGCTCAAACATTATCATTGGGATATATCGTCAGTATAGTCAATAAACTGATCAAATGAGAAAGAGCACAGCTGGCCAAATGACTCCTCACGCCAACATCATTAAAATCAAAGATGGTATTTTAGTCTGAGGCAGAAACAGGCTTTCATTGCAAAAGCTCCTACAATGCTTGTTCGATTAGATTAGAAAACTGTGGCGTTTTCTTAAGCTTTCAAAGATATTAGTACAACATGCAGCAGATAGAGAGGGGTGGTAAAGACACAGACTGCTGTGCTGGTAAAAACTTTATGGCATTTTTGATGGTCCACTGGCCCATCAACACAACAACCCACTGGGATTTGTGCTTATGCTTGACAGCCAGTACAACACTCGCTGCATTTAGTTAATAAAGTGATTTAAGCAGGACTTTAAATACGACTTAGTTCATGAATTTAATCGTTTCTTTTTAAAAAGGTGAATATGAATATATCACAAAATCGAACAATAGATCCTATTCTGTACCAACATAGTAAACACAGGTAATGGATCCATGTGTGTGGTACCTTTTTAGCCAGATCCAGCTAAAGAGTATTACTTCTCTGGTTATAGGACTAGTGCCACTGATCTACATTTGGCAATTTCAGCAATAAGTAGGTAAATGTATAAAGTCAGACAGCTCACAGCTTTGCTTATTGCCTTCCAGTGGCCATGAATTTAAGGTCAGGGCAGTAAACATAAGCTGCTAATATTAGCAGTAATGCTGCTGGTAAGGTTACAGTGCACACATATTTAGAATGCATAAATTGAAAGCAACGTGTGCACTCCCACACACATTTTTATGATACCTCTGTGCGTTTCGCAGGCTGCAGCACTGATGCAAGCCGTGCAGGCGATACAACAGCGAGTTTGGTGCTCTGCCCCTTAGCTAAAGCAAGCTGCTATTGGCATAATAGTATACTTCTCCTGGTTGAAATTAAACAAATTTCTAACTGTTGACATTGCACAGAAGTAATGGGGAATTAAAAATGCACAGTGCTACCGCTGATTAAATGAACAAATAGATATCATGATCCAGTTAACATCATTTGTATTCTTCTGTCTAATCCTAATGTAAAACAACTGTTCAACACATCCAAAATGTTTTGGCTGTGGACAGGGTTGCTGTTTAATTGCAGCTTTAATTTAATTAAATCAACACTCTTTCAGCTGCTTTCTTTTCAGAGTTAGAGCTTGGTAATACATCACTGAAGCCACAGTGGCCCATAAACGTTCCTTAGAAGTATCCTGCTGTATAAATGTCCTAACACGCACATTCGAAACATTCCCAATGCTGGATGCCGGCCCGTAGCTTTGATGAGAGGGGAAAACAGCGCTGTTTACTGTTTAATAAATGGCGCCCTATTTATTTTTCTGCGATAACCTGCGACTAGGTTTAGTGACCTACCTGTATAAAGTGTATGTGAAGGTAAATCCTTATAATGACTGCATATTAAAGCGTGGTCATAAAGATGGCATGAAGCGAATGGAAAAATGTGAGTGATGGATGTTATTCAAGGACATATCCATGATCATATAACCATAATGCCCTCAGTACTCCAAATAATCTCTTCTATTAGTGTGGCCATAGCTGGAGCGTGTACAGTCACGGCTCTTTAACTTTGCTATAGTGGTGTAGCTTTCTTCAATCTCCTACAGTGTATGTGACCATTGCCTCGAGCATGATCTCTCTCTTTGCCGTCCCTTGGTATCGGCAGTCAAAGCTAACAGCAAACAGAGGTTAAGTAGGTCAGACATCCAACCAGTGAGGCTACAAAGCCCAAGGTCTTTTGTTTTGTGCAACACTGTCTTTCCTGAAACCAAACAGATGTTTTATGCTGAGGGAAAAGGGGAATTAATTGATCCAAGCCAGGAGAAGTTTCCCAAATGCTGGCCTGATAATAGGGGACCCGTCATCATTAGGATTGATGGCACCAATTTATTATTAATGATTCGTAAAATGAGATCCAGTAGACCCCATTTTAAATACATTTTCCATTACGGAGGAGCTGACAGGCAACACTGCTGATTTCACTATGAAAGCCTTTCACTGTTTCTCTTTTCTCCCTCTGAAATACACTATGGCACAATGTCTCACTTTGGTAATGCTTCGATTGTCTCAAATTGAAAGCATTTGTTTTTAAGCGAAGAGGTGAATTTCAAGCCTTGTCATGGCGCCTTGGCATTAAGGTGTTTTAT
The DNA here is from genome assembly GCA_015108175.1 of Pelvicachromis taeniatus. Taxonomy (NCBI): domain Eukaryota; kingdom Metazoa; phylum Chordata; class Actinopteri; order Cichliformes; family Cichlidae; genus Pelvicachromis; species Pelvicachromis taeniatus. The sequence goes on from VURO01006314.1 coordinate 24,885, forward strand.
TTTGTTTTAAACCACTGGATGCAATGTCATACAGTACATCCTAACAGATAGTCTCTTTCCCCCGAAATGTCCCCCACTGGCCTCAAACTCAGAGCCATCTGCTCTGATATGATATTCTGTCAGTCAAACCGCCTTCATTATAGCAAGTGACACAGTATGAATCTAAATGCTAAAATATTCTGTCTGCTTGTTAAGTCATTTATGTAACCCATGAATCAGAATATCCCAATGTTCCTTTGGTTAAAAAAAAAAAGAAAGAAAGAAAGAAAGAATATGATAAAAGTACTGATGAAATCAATGTGTAATACAGTAGATGGTGCAGATTAGTTCCTGCACTGCAGCGATACAGTAGCATCTGGCTTAAATGTTTGTCTGATAGCATCGATGGGCTTTGCTTGGTAGCAAGAAAGTAATTGCAGTCTAAATGGATGCAAAATTAGGGTCAGGAAAAAAAAACCTTAAACTTGCTGAGACATTGGAGTTGATTTAAATACAGACAGCATTTAAACTGCCGCTGGGGCCACAATAAATTATTACACAGGCTCCCAAACTAGACATCTACCTTCTTACAGTAGATAAAGCTTCCACTCCAAAAATACCATTAGCAACGCCTAGAGTGTGCTTAATAATTGATGACTCCAGCATCCATGATAATTAAGAGTTAAGTGCGTGTGTGTAGGTGTGCGTGTGCACTTTGAGGTCCTGTGAATGTGTGCGGTGATAATCTCTGTTTCTATTTGCGTGTAGGTTGCAATCCTGTGAATAGGTGGTGATTCCTGTTGAGCTGTGAAAACATCCTGGTGGCTTGCCACTCATCCTCTTCTACACTCATGCTGATGTAAGGGGAGTTCTAGGAAGCCATTACTCCAAATGACTCTCATTTTCTTGGCAACATCAGAGTGCAGTGAGAGGCTGTCTTTGTGGGCTTAAAGCTGCAATGTATAACTTTTTGAATGTTGCCATTGTCTGCACCAGCATGGAGCTTACAGTAGAGATTCTTTTCATATGCAAAATAAACCAAGAAGGTCGCGCAGAAAGCTGAATACGTCGCACAAACACACGTGGTGTTGTGTGTTTATTAGCTTTAATACAACACTGTGGCTTTAGTGGCTTTACGGCTAAGCTTAACCCCTTAGAACAACACGAGTTGATTCTTAAACTTAATTTAAAGAGCAAAAAGTATCTTTGCTGTAACATGACTCTCACAGTTTGTGTTTCATTGCTCCAGTCACTTTTTACAGGCTGACGTATGTTACTAGCATCTCTGCTTTTCCTGAATGTTATGTTTTCTAATACATGACACGTCATCCAAAAGAGAGCCAAGGCCTTGAGAAGCTTAAAAAAGGGTGCAGTGTCCATTCGAGGTCAGGGACATGTTACTACCAGGTGGAGAAGCATCTCAGGATCTTGTTCACAGGTGAGGGGAGTGTGGAGCGTGAGACTGACAAACGAATTGAGGCGATGTTGCGATGATGCGAATGCTGTACGGATACGCTGAGCTTAAAAGCGAAACTGTAGGTTTACTGGTCAATCTGTGTTCTTACCCTCACCTATAGTCACGAGCTCTGGGTAGTGACTGAAAGAATGAGGTCGTGGATACAAGCAGAGAAAAATCAGTTTCCTTGGATAAGGTGAGGAGTTTGAGAGGGACTCGAAATAGACATGCTGCTCCTCCACCTCGAAAGGAGCCAGTTGAGGTGGTTAGAGCAGCTGACTAGGATGCCTTCTGGCTGAGGTATTCCAGGCATGTCCTACCAGGAGGAGGCCCTGGGGCAGACCTAAGACTTGCTGGAGAGATTACAGCTCTTGGCTAGCTAAGGAACAAAT
>VURO01006315.1:6535-20235 GCA_015108175.1 Pelvicachromis taeniatus
TAAGCAGGGCGTCAGTCGGGTACAGCCCTTAGTCAGGGTGGGACAGAGCGTGTGTGAGCTGATTACACCCCCTCACAGGTCAGTGGCACAGTTTCAGAAACATCCCAGGGAGTCGGCGTGGAGAGTCCCCGGCCACACTCGCAGTACAATTGGCATTCAGTCACTTCCAGAGTAGAGCTGCTCGCTCAGCTGCAGCGGAGTTTGGCCAGGAAGTAGGCCACGCTGAGGAAGATCCACACCACCAGGAGGTTGGGGCTGAGGGCCAGCAGGGGTAGGGAGTACATGAGGCTGGGGTCCAGCCGGAAGTCACGCACCGGCAGCAAGCCGCTCAGGTTCTTCTGGATCACTCCCTCCCTCGTGCCAATGCTGCCGAGTCACGGGGGCGGGAGGAGGAAGAGGAGGAGGTGGTGTGAAGCAGCAAACAAGGTGGAAGGAGGGGGGGGAAACAGGGGGAATAAAGATAAAGAAGAGGGATGGAGGAGGAAGGAGGAAAGGTGAAGGAGGAGGCCAAAATAAACAGATGGAGTGTGCGTGCACACAAGGGAGACGGCAAATTAACACATGACCCAAAAAAAAATTAAAAATCACAGTGACGGTGAAGAAGCCACAACCACGATGACCGGAAGCATTTTACACCAAAATAAAACCAATAATATCGAGGCGACGACAAATGGGCGGGCGGAGTAGAAATCAACAGAACAACAACCCCGCAAAAATGAGCCAATCGTAGGAACCAAACAACAATCATGTAACGGGAAACAAGAGGAGGAGGAAACAGAAGAGGAGGAGAGAGAAAAGAGAGAAATTAAGAAAGGGAAAGAAGGTAAGAAAACACAGCAATGGCTCTCCATGTTTATATACCGTAAGACATGGGTGGAGGAAGGAGGGACAGATGGAGGGAAAAGACTAGAAAAAAAAACCCTTTTATTGAAGGAGGAAAGCTTAAAGGAAGAACTTCAGGCTATAAATGATAAAGACGGCGTCCTATTAGAGGCAACATGCAATAAGGGTGTCTTATCCCTTTACTTCATCCACTTTACTTCATCTCCAAGCATTGTTTGGCATGCCTCTGAGCTCAAACATCATGAAACAAACTCTAAAAATGGTCAGATTTCATGCGCGTCGGCTGGTGAGGAGGAGGAGAAGAAAAAGGGGAGAGGAAGAGAGGTGAAGAGACATCATATCATGCAAGTATCTGCTACACTTTATTCCATCTTTTAACAGAAATATTCACAACATGAAGTCACACAACCGTCGACAGAGAAAGTTACAAACACACTCGGAGGATTTTTAAGGAGAAATACTGACTGTCCTCCAGCAAGAAATCACATAAATATCAGTAACGCTCCATTCTGGAATAGGAATGATCCGATTCCATCGTGTTTCCTGGGATTTTTGGGGATATAAAAACATTTTTTTCAGAGGGAGCTGAGTGAGAGTGGTTCGAATTCTGAGGAAAAAAAAAACTTTACACTGCAGAAATTTAAGTAATAAATTTACGGTTAAAGATAAATGTTTCAAATAAATGACAAAGAATTGGCTAATTCACACGCGATTTACATGAACTGGTAAATTTAGCAGGAAAAAAAAAAAAAGGTGGCAAATTTAAGAGTTAAATGCTGTAAATTTAGGAGAAACAGCAAACAACAGAAAAAAACAGGGTTATTTTAAAAGAAATTAACATTACATTAACCGATGAATTTAAGAGATACATTTTGCAAATTTAGCAGGATAATTGGGACAAACATATACAAGATAAATGTGGCAAATAAATGAAATGGCAAATTTAAGAGAAAAAGTAGCAAATTTACCACAAAATGTGGCTAATCTATGAGAAATTCCTGTACCCTCTCCTCTGTTTTTCAACTTTACCTTCAGTGACCCTAATTTGCTGTCATGTACAGAGAAAGATTGTTTCCATAGTAACAATGTGAGACGAACTCATCCAAAAAATAATGAGTAAATGAAGAAAAAGTATAGAATCAGCGTTAGTTTACAGTAGCATCGGCCACAAAGTCAAGCCCAGTGTTTCTACAGGCTAATCTTCTTTTTAAGGCTGCTGTAGCCTTACTTTTGCTTCTGCAAGGCGCTTTGCAACCCACCTCCACCCAGCCCTACCTTTATCTGGTGTTCCTGACTTCAATTCTGATAAGTTTTATTTATTCCTTTTTTTTTTTTGTTAAACACACAAAGGCAAACAAAATCCAGTTCTTTTACACGGGCAGATTGTTTTTGGAAGTGATAAAATGAGGATGGGTGAAGGAACTCCATGGTTTGGGTAGCAAAAATAAAGGAAAGGAAAGACAGTTGAGACGAGCAGACAGTTGTTTAGACACACAAGACAAGAACACAGACCAACAAGCACCCGACATAACCATCAAGACGACCGAGTTGGGTAGCTTTCTTCTCCATGTAAGCGTCCTTCTTAGGTTTTAAAGCATCAAAAGTTACTGATAAACTTTGAGGAGTGAAGTGAAGTAACCAACTGAGTCTTAACACATTCGAGCATCCCCTTCGAGACAACCTCCAGCTCGCCTTGTTTTGCAGAGGAAGAAGGAAATGCGTTTTCAAACCACACATGGGCAAAACTGATTTTAGAGATTCAATAAAGTAAAAAGACTGAAATTGAGAAGCTGTGAATGTATTTCAGCATCAGCCACGTCCACACATTTTAAAGTTCACGCCTGAATATTTTCTAAGGCAGGAACCATTTGTCCTTCTGACTTTGGAAAAAGTCAAAAATGTGCTCGTTCATGGCTCCTGTTTGTAATATAGACCATGTAGAGGGGGGTGACTAACACGCATCACTGATGCCCCTTGGAACAAAAGAAAACTTTGACATGCACTGATGTGTGAACGCGGGAGGATATATATCCACGGAGAGCACAGGTCACGCTGATTCTTAATAATCAGAAATCTGACTCCGGAAGAGTGACTCAAAGTAACCTCACAGAGTTAATTTGCCTCTCCTTCATCGCTCAGATTTCCCCTTGGAGAGGTCATATCTCTTACAGATGTGTGCCAGCAAGGACTGAAAAATTAAACTGACCAAGGACCTCAAAGACCTGCTCGAGGAGTGAGTCAGTCCCCATAGACGGCCATGCTAAAATGTATCATTACAGCAGAAATAAACATGTTTACAGCCTGTTTCAGTCTCTTTAAACAACAGCTGCTGCATGCAGATGAATCTGGCTGCTTTGACGTGCAGGTTTCACAAACAACTCCTGCCAATCACCGTCTGCTGGGCTTCGCCTCCACTAGTCTGAAAGGGAGCTGTCGACAGTGTTTGTGCTGCTATTCTGACAGGACAACCAAACGTTATGGAAGCTTGTTATCACTGCTGAAAAAGAAATATTTGTGAAATTCAAAGGTATTTTCAGGATTTTCTCACAGGTCTGAGCTCCATGCAGCCATTTTTTACTGAATGACAGACTCAGGTCATGGAGGCAGCAGTCTGACCAGAGACATCTGGACTTGCCTCACCCTGACCACATCTTCCACCTCATCCAGGAGGGGAAATGTCGTTCCCAAGCCATCCGAGACATAATCCCTCCTCCCTCCCTCCCGACGTACAGGATGCTCAAACCACCTCAGCTGCCTCCTCTCAATGTGGAGTAACAGCAGTTCTACTCTGAGTGCGTCTCAAATGACCAAGTTCCCGACAAGAAATTTTGACTTCTATTACAAAATACTATCAAATTGTTTTTCAGTGTAAAGCCTCCATAAAATATAGTATCCTCTAATTAAAAAAGAAAAAACAAGGGACTGCTCCCTTATGTCCTAAAGGGGATGGATCCACATATTTGAAGTGGGACTGGGAGTAGGCTAGCTTGTGTCCATCCTGGTGAATACGTTAACCCCTAACACGCCATTTAAACACATGCTCTGTTTCCATTGGTTAAAACTACATCCAGAACTCTTAAAGTCAGATTACCGAGGAGCACACTGATGAATATCTCCCAGTCGTTTCATCTCCACACAGAAGTTATTGTATTTAGTGGAAGTGTTTTTGCCCAGGTGTGATTCGCAACTGTGCATTTTTCATTTGTGCACTGTGAGGGCACCCTACCTGCGCATGCAGTCGAGGGCCTGCGTGAAGACCTGCGGCGCCATGCCGTGCTCGTGCTGTAGGATCAGGCACTGCTCCAGCGTGACCGACATGGCCGTGCGGTCTTTGGCGCTCTTGCAGCTGGTGAAGCGAACGCCGTTCAGCCGCCGGCAGATCTGAGATGGCGTGACAAGCAGGGAGGAGAGGTGAGTCCGTTTAATTTTTAACGCAGTAAAATCCTAATGGAGAATTAAAATTTGCTAACAAAGCAGTCTGACATCGTAAGTAAAAGAGCACGAATGTCACCTCTGCAGCCTGCCACAGGATGTCTACGTTCTTGTTTTTCCTGGCGTTGACGTTCTGCCGAAGAAACCTGAGCAGTTCAGGTAGGCACGTCTGAGAGCGAGACCTCGGGAGGCCTGACAGTAGACAGGACAGAAAAAAGAAGGGTTAAAGCAGGAGTCGGGACATGAATGGTTTGTGGTGCAAGTCAGAAAGAACGAAAACGTGAATGTTTTCTACTCACAGTCCTCCGGCAGGACTTCTTTGAACTGCTCGTAGTACGAGTTCAGTCTGGAGAGACTCTCGGAGTTTATGACCTCCTGCAAGGACGTGTCTCCAAACCTGAAAAACACACAAAACAATATTTTTTCCAATGCAAACACCTGCGGCGGTAAATCCCAGACGTGCTCACTCACTTCTCGGCCAGCGTCTGCTGCTCATTGATGCCCACGTTGAAGTGCACTGGCTGCACCCGCAGCAGCATGCCGCTCTGGAGCTCTCGAGGCAGGGCTTCAAACATGGGCCCCGGCAGCGGGATGCGGACGTTGAAGCCGTCCCGGTTCCCCGTGATGATCGGCAGCATCTCGGGAGTGGATGTGCCGGTTGCCTGGGTAACCTTAAAAGAGCATAAGGTACATGTAGACGCAGCTTTACCGTTTAAATCATGAACCAAGTGCCTGTGAAAAGCAAAATAAATACTCAATTTAAAATTACCGAGCCCGTCCAGTGAGGCTGCTAGTTTTTCAGCATGCCCTTGAGTCTGCACAGAGCAAACCTCAGCTTTGGTATTAAACTGACTCAACTTTGATCACAAGCTTAATCAGAGCGGGATTTGTACTTCTGCATTAAAGACACGTCGTAACCACGAACCCTTCTGACTCCATAACCATACGTTCACCGTATTGCAGAGCCTGAATTAGACCCCGAGCTCCCTGGAAAGATTGTATCGATCATCAAGCCCTGAAGCGCTAAAATCCACAGGAAGGGAGAAAAAAAAAGTCCAAAGCTTTCAAAATAAAAGCTGTTTTTGATGCATATGTTTGCTTTATCTAGCTGCACTCTGAAATTTGGAAGAACATTCATGTTTAACACAAAACTTTTTATGTCCTTTTTAATGCAAAGCCAGAAAAACTGCAATAAAAAAAGTTCCCTAAACACATCCTCATTCAGTTGAGTTCTGCTGTACATTTTCTTCTGGTCCTGTCCTCAGAGTGGGTCTAATCAATGTGACCGTTTCCACGTTTCATGCTAGCACCCCTCAAACCTCTGGTCTCTTAATATTATCCTTGTAGTGGGGCTCTAAAGCCTGGAAACACAGTTAACATGGCTGCTTTTCCTTTCTACCTTAAAGGTGACGTTGCGCAGATCCATGATGCCGATGCTCATGTCCTCCAGCATGGCGAGCTCCTCTCCTGCAGACACACACTCTGGAAATCAGAGGCTCAGCCGGCTGTGTGTGATTAGAAGAAGCTCTGAGTGTGTTCGTACCGTAAGTGCTGAGAAGGGACTCGAACTGAGCAAGCAGGCCGATGGTGTAGAGCTGTCGCAGGAATCCGTTGTCACGGAGACAGTTCCTCAGCTTGATAATGAAGCCGCAGATGAGAGCGGTGAGCTATAATACACACACACATACACACACACACACACACACACACACACACATCAGCTCGAACAGCAGGTCAGATGAGAAAGAGTCAGTTTGTTGTTTTCCAAGCTCAGTATTATAAACTTTTAAAGCAGCGGTCTGACACCATCATCAGCCACAGCTACTGCTGTAACTGCAGGACGCTTTGCAACCCACCTCCACCCCAGCCTCTATATCACCTGATCCCTCCGCCTGTGCTCTGTCACTACATCCTTTCCCATCCCTCCTCCGCACGTCCAACCTCACCTCTCACAACTGCTTTCAGTCCAAAAACTCAGAAATTAGTCACAAATAGTGACACAGTTGCTGCAGGACAGCAACCTAACTGCTAAACAATTTAGCAGCTCAGCAACTTTGCTTTTATATGTGAACACAACCAGGCGGCAGCCAGCCAAGTGGACTCCCCTATTGCAAAGGGATTCGTCGCAGACGAGTTGCACACACCAAGTTGCAGTTGCGGTCTCTCTCTGTCTGAGAGAGACTGCAGTCACTTTGAGTTGGACTGTGACTGTCTGAAGACAGGTTTCCTCCTACGAGACCCACCGGGCAACCTGTGGGCTTACAATCAAAAATTTGAATTTTTCCCAGTTGCAAGGAGGTTGCTGTCCCTCAATGCCACTGTTGCTCTAGTGTGACTGAGAAGTAATAGTGTTCCTTTCATGTTTAATATGAAACTGAGCTGCATTTGATGTCCCATCTGAAATCTGACGTCTGTGAGGTCGACAAAAAGTTATAAGTACTTGCACCGCAGATTCCCTGAAATATCAAACAACGCATGATTTAAGGTGTAATTAGCAAAAAAATCACAAAAACACAATTCAGATCACACTTTCACTCCTAACACAGCTGAAACTGACTGCAGTGTCGGTTTTAAACCTGCATCATATTCTCTAAAGCAAATCAACATATGGTTTCACATCAAGACACCACAGATTGGCTGCTTATCACATTATGTAAGCGGACGCATGTGGTTGGTTTCTGTGCATCTTTGTGCAGCTCGGCGTGTTGCGGCGCACACTGGAGGACTGCAAATCCACACTGACAAGTTTTATGTAACTGATTTTCAGTTCACACTGCAGGAAGCTCACTCCAAGCTGATCTGACTGAAGACAATCAGAAATCCAAACCCTAAAGGACTGAGGATCACTATTCAGTTTGCAGCTGTGTCCTCTTAAATATGCTTTTTAATTCATGGTTGAAACAGAGTCTGGAATTCTGCCTGCAGAGCCCCAAACTCAGGATTGTGATGTAGTGCCTGGAATACGCCCCAGCCCCTGGACGACCCATTAATGGCCCAGCACACTATAGAAGAAACAAAACAATATCCACCTCTACAACTAGGAAAGGAAAATAATGAATCCGACTGTCTGCTGGGAGGCAACCCGTCTCCAAACAGTTGCAGTCCAACTCAGACTGACTGCAATCACTCTCAGGTAGAATGATGAAGATCTGCAAATAACTGTTATCTATTTTATAAACACAGAGACTGCCAACATATTGCAATCAGTCTGCACAGACGAGCGCAGCAATTCTGGGACACGTCTTTTTACAATGGAGGACTGAACTGAAGTGGTTGCAAACTGGTTGTATCGTTATATGAAAATTGCCTACGGAGGAATTTCTGAATTTCTCAGTAGTTGACGTGAACGTCTGTGTGTAGACAGTAAACACATTCATTTTTAGAATAGCTATAAATTAAATATTGGAATTTTTGGCTTCATGCTTTGAAAATGCTCGACTGATTGCTTTTAAGAATTTCAGCTCTGATTAAGGCTGACTATTATTAAATGCTATGTTTACTTAATGCTTGGATTAGAGTTTATTAACTTGAAGTGTCTGACTCCTGTAGCTGCTCTTTTAAGAACTGCAGGGATTCACCGCTGGGTAAATATAACTGTTGTGAGTCAGACAAGAGGGTTTGCCAAAAAACTACAATTGCAAAGAGCCTCTAAAAATAGAGAAGGAAGGACCCACTGCGAGGACTACATCTGGCATCATAGCCTCTTTATAACTGTGGTCTCAGGTGAGTGGGAGTATGAAATCCTTACTCACTGTGCTCCCGTTGCCTTTACTCAGACGTTTAATAGTCATATGAATACCGTAAAGCCACCTGGTCATACAGCTCTGAACTCTTTGCTTTTACGATATTTACACTTTTCTTGGCCTTTTCCTTCACTCCAGGATAAACGCATCAGCTCAGACATACATTAATGGAAATACGTGTAGGTGGGCGCGTCTGAGTCACTTGGATGAAGTTAGCGTGCTGACCGTTTGGCAGAAGACGATGTCGCGGCGGTACTGCAGTGACACGTCCATGGCTATCGTCGGGGCGGTGTCCTGCATCAGCAGGAAGACCATAGACTTCTTGGCTTTGTCGCTCATCATGGCGACGCAGTCCGTGAGCGTGGTGAGGAGAGGGTACAGCGCCTCGCTCCACTCGCCTGCAACAAGTGCAAATAAACCATTGGAGACCAAACACAAATACACCTTCAAACCACCAGTTTACACACCATCTAGCAAAGATTCTGTATTTCAGAGTGCACTTGTTTTTAAATTTGACAGAAACAGAAAAATAGGTGGAACAGTGGGACAACAAGGAAAGCAGAAGCACCGACACACTGAAATCTTTTAGGGTGAAGCTCCAGGACCAGCCACAAATCCTGCTGGAAAGAACCCAAAAACACTGACAGAGATCTGATAGAGCTGTTTGACTCAAACGCCTGGTGTCAGGCTTCTTCTTTAATATGAGACGGGCTGAGACGTCTTTACGTAAAGAAAAGCTGACATTTTAGAGCAGTCTCACAGCAGTTTCCAAAAACGGTGACACTGATTGTGTTTTTTTCTTTTTTCCATGTCCCTGAACACAACTTGTCACTTTCATATGTACCAATTTATTTAAATTTGTGCACCGAGGGCAGAATTTGGTGTTAAAAACGAGTCAGTCATTACACTTAAAAAGTTGCGTGCACGTACACACAAAAAAAAAAAACCCCCAAAGAAGACGATAGATTCTTTTTAATAATGAGTTTTTGAGACATTGAACTTGCTCTACCTGGAGTCCTTATAAAAAAACCATTCTGAGTCCTGGAAAAGTGAGCAGAGTGAGAGGAGCACATGTGGGGAGGAGGCTCTTACCTGGATACGCCTCCTCAGCACTGGGGCTTCCATCTGGAAGAGGGGTTGGAGGTGCGACATGCGTGATTAGCAGCACTGTGCGCGACAGAAGGCAGCAGAGACAACACAGAAGAAACACTGCAGACCAGAGTCTAAAAAACATCCTTATTCTCTAACAGCTCCTGAGGAGGAACTCTGTTCTGTCTTATTTCATGTAAACCAATCATGTTTTAGGGGGAATTTGGACAGATGTTTGACCCTGGTCTGCTACAACATGTAGAAAATCTCAGATACAACAGCTACATTGCTACAGTGCTGCTGCACAGAAGACGACACATACACCACACATAAAACACTCAAAACATTTCAAGACGGGTCATTTAAGAGTATTTTCTCAAAGAATAAAGTCGGCTGATGAGGTGAAGGAAAAAAATCTGCTCATGAATCCACCGACTTCTTAAAAGTAAGCAGTGACCTGAGCTGAAAATAGACATGAGAGGGATGACTCAAGAAGAAGAAGAAGAAGCAAGAAGAGAAAACAGAGGAAAGAAAACAAAACCTACAGGTTTCCTGTTCGGGGCTGGGAGGTCGTGCTGAGGAGAGGGCAAGCTGAGAGGAAGAGGATGGTGGTGGAGATGATGATGACGGTGGAGGTGGCTCTAACAATGACGACGATGATGATGATGGTGGTGGTAAGGATGGAGATTCCTCTGACGTACTTTCTGGGTTGATCCAGAAAGCTAAACACTTCCCACCATCGCCTTTTTCACAGCCACATAAAAAACACAAGGTCAGCAAACAAGTTCAGAACTTGAATATAAAACAACATGAATACTTTAATTTTATTATTTAAATAAATAAATAAAGAGAAAGGGTGGGTGGGGGTGACTTTTAATCCCAAGTGGTGATAACTTCACACCATATCCGTCTTTGTTGGAAACAAACAACAGCAAAACTCTATTTCTCAGTATTTACTGGATCTTTGTGGTATTTCTCTCTGAAATCTGCAGAGCTGCTGACGTCTTATCGGTGACTTGCGAGAGGTTCAACCTGCACTGGGTTAAAAGACACACTTTAGGAATACTGTCTCACTCTGTGGGACAGGGAGAGACGAGGGATAAAAAAACCCCACTGTGTTGTCCCACATCTGGGACATCTGCTCACCCATAACTGCAAATCTCATGGCCCCCGTGAACTCGGTAAACACTGCGCTGATCAGTTTCTGGCCTCCGCCTCTTCTTTAGAGTCTTTTTTTTTTAATGTATAAAATGATGTATGAAATGTATAAATGATGGACAAAGAGATCCAAGCTGGTTTCACAGTAATCCCATATTAATCTAGACTTTTTACTCTAACTCCCACTCTTATGGCTCCCTAACCCACTCCTGAGCCAGATGTACATGTTAGCAACACGTGCATCTCTGCACTGCCCATCCCCATTTTTACTACCCAGAGGGATTTCAATTGACCCAAAAGACATGCAAATAGGTCCCAAGTGTAGAAGCTGATGTTTTCATTTAAAGAAGAAGAACTTCAAAGCTATCAAACACTCTGTAAAACACTGCAAGCGTGAATTAAAGAGTGCCGATGAGAGGGAACAGAAGTAAACTACAGCTAAAAGACTGTGTGAGAGTCTGTTACCTTTCTTGCTGCTGCCGCCCTGCTGGTCACTCTGGGTACTGTCCTGACTGCCGACGCTGGGTCTCCTCTCTTTCTGAAGCAGCTTGTCGACGCGCTGGATGATGCACTCCAGAGACTTGTCCACATTTGACCACACCTTCTCCTGAGGCGACATGTTCACAATATTCAGCTTCATTTAGGTAATTGGCTAAAAAAGGAATGCAGCTCAAACCATGTTTTACAGATGGCTGAAGACGCTCATTGCTGTACTTCTCTTCTGCCCTCCTCTGTAGTACAGTATAAAGTATCGACTGCTGTAGATCGCTATTTAGGCCCGACACTTCTTCTTATGTCCTCCTCAAATAAATGGTGTGTTTTTATGACAGGCTGCTAGTAACAAAGTGTCTAGAGACACAATTTAAAACTGGTTCTTTCCCAAGTTGTCTGTTAAGTGTAGACATAACGCCTGTTCATCCTTTGTGTTTGTTTGGAGCCTTTTTTTAATGCTTGAATGATTCATAGGAGTTAATTGGCTTAACAAACAAACACATTCCTGTGAAAATGTTCAGGTACAACGACTGGACTGAAAAAAATAAGCTGCCAATGTCCAAAGAAACACTTTGAAAGACCGTCAGAAAACCTGGAGAAGTATCGCTCAAGAGCACTTTACAAAAACTTAAAAGAAAGACTGTCCTCTTGGAAACAAAATATAAAGAAATGAGGGCAAGCTCAGGACACAGTGCTGGAAATATTGAAGAAATAAATTACAGCAGGGAATTATATTCGAGTCAGAGGAAGGAAAGGAGGAATTAAATCAGCGAAGATTTATGGATTTCATTACTTGACGCTCGTGTCAGTGTACAGAGGCAAAATGCACTCATGACAGTAATGTCACTTCAAGTTCATTAAATTTAAACATCATTTAGTTCACAGTTTGTTCCTCATTTACAACTAAGCAGTGTCAGAGAAGCCATTTCTATCAGCAGACTTACTTTTGTTATGTATTTTTTGACATTTTTTGAGTATAATAGCAGAAAAAAACCCAAAGTATTTGTTTTTATATATCACAAATGTAAATAAATATCATATAACAAAGTGTATTTGGACAAGTTCACCACACCTTAAATAATAAGATGGAAACTGGCACTGTTAAAGGAGAATAATTTAAATGATCTGATGTGTAGCTATACATATATTTTCAACATGAGCTCAACAGTTCACCTGTGAGCATCCTGAAGCTTTTAACAACCACTCACGTGTTTTTTTCAGATACTGCGTTTTACTTATATAAGCTAACAGATGGCTAAAAAATAAAAAAAAGATTGAAAAATGAACCCAGAGCTTCTCCGTTTTGAGTTTCACCTGTTTTTTACTTTTAGTTGGAAATCTGTGAAATTACAAACTATACAAACTTCTGAAGTTTGGTTGTCATCCAGCTTGGTACAGAGTGTAGTTAAGAGCTTAAGCTGTATGCACAATGCGTGCCAAGAAACTCAGCTTATCTGTTCTCATGCTAAAAAATAAATAAATCTGGAATCAGAAAACGGCCAATAACTGCAGATCGACTCACCCACTCCTCTTCGTGCCAGTCCACGTGCAGTGAAGACCGGCTGTTGCGACCGCTGTACTTTGCTGTCAGCGTGTCCTGGTCGTTGCGGAGCACTACTTGTTCGGACTCGGCGGAAGGGGACGCTTTGGAGGCGATGTACTCGGGCCGCGCTGCGTTCAGGGCCTGAATAGCTGAAGCTAGCAGCTTGCAGTCGCACACTGTCACCAGCTGACGGGTCTGAAAGGAAGAGGATATGAATGAAATAAGAAGCGTCCCCACGTAATGTCACATCACTTCCAAAGACTTTCAGTACCTTATCAGCCAGACTGGCGAGCGTCCACTCCAGTCCGCTGGCCGATCGGTCTTTGGCAGCTCGAGACAGCCTCTCGGCGTAGTAGCTGACCTGAGTCTTCAGCGTGTTGATGTGGGCGATGATCTCTTTGGCTCGGATGATGTCCTGGGGTATGTAGATGATGGACTGAGAGCTGGAGAGGGCGCTACTGCAGGGAGCAAAGACACAAAGACACGTCTGTATCCAAGCTGGGACTGAGGATACTCTTACACTCACCAGCCACTTTATTAGGTACACCTGATCAACTGCTCATGGCACCAATTTAGTGAATTTAGACATGTAGACATGGTTAAACAAAAACTGTAGTTCAACCTGAGCATCAGAATAGAGAAGAAAGGTGACTTAATTGACGTTAAATGGTTGTTGGTCTGAGTAGTTCACAAATTTTCCCAGACAACTAATACCACAGAAGACCATAAAGATCCAACTTTTGTCAGCTAAGAACAGGAAACCGAGGCTATATCTAGTGAGTGGCAGTTCTTTAGGTAGAGGAGAATAGCCAGCCTCCTTCAAGCTGATAAGAAGGCAACGATAAGCCACCACTCATTACAACCAAGGTATGCAGAAGAGCAGCTCAAACAGCAGAAGAGCACACCAGATCCACTCCTGTCAGCTAAGAACAAAAAACTGAAGCTACAATTCACGCGGGCTCACCAAAGCTGGACCACAGAGGACTGGGAAAACGTCGCCCAATCTGATCAGTTTCAATTTGTGCCGTGGCATTAAGATCAGGGGTCTCGAACTCCAGTCCTCGAGGGCAACTTTTCCATGTATCCCTGTTGCAACACACCTGAATACAATTAGTAGGTCATTAGCAAGAGTATAGAACTTTTGGAAAAATGTACTTCTAAAAGTACTTTTATAGCACCGTGTTCATTCACTGATGAGCTGCTGTAACATGAATCAAATGGCTGAATCGCCACCTCAGCATGCAGTCAAGGGCTGTTTCTCAATTGCAAGTACACGAGTACGGACCCGCGATTTGTGCAATTGGAACGCCAGCGTACTCGATGATGTCACAGGTCATGTGAACTTGACCAGGCTGGTCTCACGAAATGCATGACGGGTTGTTTGGCTCCACCAAGTCCAC
>VURO01006322.1:8157-29674 GCA_015108175.1 Pelvicachromis taeniatus
GGGTGGGGGTGGGGGGGGGGGGGGGGGGGGGGGGGGGGGGGGGGGGGTGTAACAGCTAATGGGGATTTTCTCTTCTTTTACTGAGACTTCTTATCCAGTTGTGACAGACCTTTTGTTCAGTTTCCTGCTTTCCTGACAAAGTTTAAACCCATTGGTCTCCTTAAACTAATAGTTTAAGTGTGAGTGACAAAGTGCTGAGTGGCCCAGTCACAATAACATCCTCTAAGAGTTTCTTACATTAGTCTTTAATTCAGAATCCACTCTTTTTTCTTTTTCTTTCTTTTTTTTTTACAAAATCACAGACTTTTCCACTAGCTTATAATTACATAACACAGAAAGCAAAACAAATTTCTGCCACTAAAAAGCAGAATTCATTACACGTAGTCACAGATAGCTCGAAATCTCTCCTGGAGTGTATCAAGGCTTGCGTGGCAGGTTTATGTGTCCTTCGACCCGATGGACGGTGTGAAAAGGTTAGAGATGCATTTGGAGTTAAGGGGTCACAGCTTGAGCTTTTTTCCACCCGCTTTTCTGTACTTCAGGAGTAACATGTTTCGCATTAGCGGTGACTGAACACTTTTAGAGGTAAGGACCTGCATGCCCACTCATGTGCAATAGCGTGCTGCCAGTTTATGAGTGCATGTACACTTGCAATGATTTTCAGTCTTCTGTTCATGTCATGAATACAGCCTTGTGTTGTAAATTTACTTTTTTTACAATAAGAGCTGCAGGCATGTCTCCAACCTTTTAACTTCCCTTTGTGCTATATTTCATACAAGTCAGACCTTGCTGAATATGATCCCATTTTCCATGCAAATCATTAAGTGCATTAAGCTTGTCCATGCAAAGTCGTTCAAGAAGTTCGTCTTTTTCTCTGACGAACGTTTCACAACTTCAAAGGGTGTCTGATAAGTGTTCAGTGTGTGAGAATAGTAGAGACAGAGCTCTGCATATGTTGTGTGAATCTGGATGTCTTCTCTTTGTGCTTCAAGGTGAGGTCACTACTCAACTATGCGCCTTCACAACAACCTTGAGATATCTTTCCCCTGGGCTTCAGTGTGAACACAAATGTGTGCGTGAATCTAAATGTCCATGCATGTGTTTTGTTCACTTCTAAATCACATTCTCACTTTTCCAAAGGTTAAAAACAAGCAACTTTCCTTATTGACCTGCTGTTTTCTCTTCACTTTATATCACTAGGAATGAGTTACACAACATGAACTACTTAGCAAGCTCTTTTGTAGCTTCTTTGAGAAGTGTTTGGGAATAGTTCTCGAGGCTGATATTGATGAAGAATGGTTTTCCCAAAAATCCCCAAGAATGGCTTCTTGACACATCCTTCCAGTGAGACCATTTCACTGACAGTACTTCAGTGAACAGATGATGAATGAAGGGTTAGATGAAACTGTCTGCTGAGGAGGCTGTTAATCTGCTGTACATATAGATATTTATTAGGGCTGCTGCTTCTTCTGTTGTCCTCATTTGCCAAGTCAGGCCAAATTTCTGGCTAATAAATATTTGTGAATAACCTTGTTAGTGCAAAAATGTGGTTTTATTTCTGTCAGACTGAGGTGTCTTTGTGTCAAGTTGATTCTAATAAAATGCCCAAAGATACAATTTAAAAATGGTTCTTTGCTAAATTGTCTGTTATCTGTGGACACTGAACTGGTTCATCCCTTGAGTCAAGTGTCTTTTCTCTGTTTGGATGATCCGTAGATCAACAAAGCATTCTGGGACCAAAATCTAAGGAATCACGGGGTCACTGAGTGTCAAGCCTAAACAAATGACAGGGCTTTGCAGGAATATATAGAGGCCATACATTTTTGTTTAAAATTGATTTCCATGACTGCTTGCCGAAATAAAATAGCTCTTAACGTAGACAACAGTGTGAGAATGATATACGTTTCATAAACTTTGCTTTGAGAGGCCCCGATTTGAAGATGTGTTTAGGAATTTGGGCGGGGGTGGGAGTTTTGTCTAAGAAGCAGACCTTGGGGAGAGCTAGACAAACATCATGTAAATGAAACATTCTCTAAGGAGGGCGAAATAAGGAATGTGCCATCACTCAATCATTGTAAGTAAATTAGGTGCATTTGGTATTAAAGGTTTTTCTACTTTTAAAAAAACAATAGAATCTTCATATAATGTGCCTGTTTGTTTTTAAGTGTGTCATTGAATATATAAAGGATTTAACGCCCCAAAACCCACATGTGATTCACAATAGAACATAAAAAACTTATAAAATGTTTATACTGAGACATTTTGCTTTTTCAAGAAACGTATTAGCAGCAACATCTCTCAAGAAGTTGGCAAGGCATCAACAAAAGACTCAAAAAGTGAGTGGTGCCAAAGAGAAACAGTCTGTAGTTGTCTGCAAATGGTAAACACAGCTTACATATGCATATGATCAGGAGATTTTAACCTTTGGTCCACAAGCAGTTGAGGTGAACACCCAATTCAATCAGTTTGTGCTGTCCTCCACTGTACAACAATGCATTGAGCTTTACATCTCATCTTATCTACTGCAGGAGAAGCCAAGGAAATGCGAGCCAGATGTGGTGATGTCAGCACATGTCTGTGACTCTAAAGTAGTGCTCAGTGATGCTGTGGTGCAAAAGCAGGGGCAAAGTTTGTGGGGAATATGAACACAGCCCACAGCTGACGCACTATAAAGGTCTGTAATCAGTGTTCGGATTGACGCTGGTGACCGTGGAGGTTGAGGTTGCTGCTGCAGAAAGCTCATAAGTTCCTTCGTTTTATAAGAAGATGAAAGGAGAACTGATGCACGTCACTGGCTGTTAAAAGTTTGTTGGTAGACAACTTGACTGGTGCATTTTAAAGGCTGTGATTGTAACTTACACGCAGGCACAGATCAGGATTGCAAATGGACGTGGAAATATCGCTCCCTGCAATCACGGCGTCCTCTTGTCACGAAAGTTAAAGATCATCAGCCAAATCGCTAAACATGTTTCTGTGGCTTACCGTGATCCCTAACCAGACTTTATTAAAAGCCTCAGCTCACATCATCTTGATCTTGATGATGCTTGTTCAGGGGTCTGCTTATTGACAGCTGCTGTCTATCTTTCATAGAACGTTTTAAAGACACAAAAAGATTTTAGATAATAAATGGATGTTGGGCAGAATTTCAGGTATTTGTTGGACTAAATTTAGTTGTTACACTATAAAGTCATTGCTTCAGAAAGTGCTGGCATCAATCAGTACACATTTCAGCCTTCAATGGACGATTGTGCCGGAAACTCCAGAAAGCAGACACTTCTTTTTCTTTTTTCTTTACGACTCTTCAAAATACAAAACTAATTTATTATGTTCAAGTTAATTTCTTTCTGATAAGGCATGCATCAATAACTTCTTTTTTGTATCGTATTATTTATTTCCAGTTTTTCTGTTTTGTTTAAAAAACACAAAAACACAGCTATTTATTTATTTCTTTAAAAAAAATTCTGTTCTTCATTATTTTATTCCTTTTCCCCCCGGGACCGTGTGTACATAATTTCGTTCCGTCTCATGTTAACATGTGATGCGAATGACAATAAAGCTCCTTGAACCTTGAAGCTTGTCTTCTTCTATTAAAACTGTGCATTTGTTTCTTTCCACTAGGTGGCACATGTGCATCAAACTGACATCCAAAGCTTCAGACAAAGTGTTGTGAAAGATTAAAAGAAAAGAAAAGGGGAAAGAACGGCTTAAGGTTTCTTTTGCTAAAGCAATATTTTCAATTTATTTTATAAGAAAATTTCTATAATTTTACTCTAGTGGTCATTTATCTATATCATAGCGCAAATTCATTCAAATACATGCAGGAAAGGTCTGAACACTTGGAAACAGAATACTGGAATTCTGTTTCCTCAAAATAAAGCAGTTACTGTGTGAAATCTTTACAATGGGAACATCACATTAAAGGAAAGAAAAGTGGAAAACCATGTTACTCTAGCCCCAGCATTATTTATGTATAAAATAATACACTGGATATCAGATTAGTTAATACTACGGAGCACTATGACATAATCCTCCTTGAAACAGATGATTGTAAAAGTGTCATTTAAAAAAAACTGGCAATTAAAAAATAATAAATAAAAACTTTAGTTTAAAATGGTCATCAATTCGCTTCCAAATGATCTGTTTTTTGTATTGCTCAGTGTCATTTCATGACAGCCCTCACTGTTTAAATAAAGGTTCACCCTCCAGGCTTCAGTTATAGTGGTACCAGTCAGTTTATTATTACCTGGTTAGTTCTGAGTTGAACCTTTGTTTGTGGCATAGATTCAAAAAAGTGCTGGAAACATTCAGCACATTCAATTCAAATCATTTCAAATGCAACGTTTCCATCAGCTCAACAAACATCAGCAAACACACAAACTGTTTGTGTGCAGTTTGTCACACTGTGTATCTGCTAGCTAAAGGTCCAGCTGCTGCATCTGAATGTCGTAGCATAAATTGAAACTCAGACCAGGCAACATTTTTACAAAATGCTATTGTCCAATTTCAGTGAGCATGTGTAAATTGTAGCCTCAATTTCCTGCTCTTATCTGAAAGGACTGGCACTGGGTGTGGGCCTCCGCTGCCATAGCCCATCTGATTCAGGGTTCAATGTTTTGTGTGCAGAGATGCTCTTCTGCGTAACTTGGTTATAATTAGTGGTCATTTCAATAGTTACATTTTCCTTCCTATCGGTTTAAAGCAGTCTGTCCATGGTCCTCGGAACCAGAGACCTGCCACTCACTGGATATTTTCTCTTTCTGGGACAATTCCCTGTAAATCCTAAAAATGGTTGTTGGGAAAATCCATCTCCCTGCATTTCCCTGCATCAGTCTCAGTGACTCTAAATATATAAAAAAAAATCCTCTTTATTTTGGAAATCCACTGAGGAGCTTTATAATGAGAACAAACAAACCAAAAAAGAAAGACTCACAATGACATCCATTCCAGGAAACAGCAAAAGATTAATAGTTTTAATAAAATTCATGTCAAACATTAAAATACTGAAATGGCAAAAAAAGAAAAAAAAAACTTTTCTCTACATTTCTTTTTGAATTTATTATTTTTATACAAATCACAGTGGTTCAAAAAATATTACAAAATTTTCATTTCAAAACATTTTTTGCAAAAGCAGCAAAACATTCTGATTGTTGTAAAAAAATTTGAAAGCCCTTAATAGTTTGTGAGTGTGGTGTGCTCTTTCTTTTGCCTTTTATTGTAATACACACAATAATGTAAGCAGTACGTGTTAAGTCGATGGAAACAAAAGTGCATGACAATACTATACAGTATATATGATCCACGTAAAAGATTACAGTATAGACCAGGGGTTAATCACACCATGTCTCTCTACATGAACACCTCTCTTTTCTTATACATGAATCTAATGAAGAGATACAGTGTGACGAGTAGTTATAAGATGACAGGTTATGTCCAGCTGGGACGTGTATCAAATTTACAAAACTTTATTGTACTTTGGAGAGTACCTACCTTCATTAAAGCATAATGCAGACTAATATAGTTGTCACAGCTAATATCAGCCTTCAATCCAATCAATCATTCACAGATGCAGTTCCCCAAATAAAAGGATACTGAAATTGCGGAAGCAATAGAGTGCACTAGAGAATTTGTCTTAAAGGCAAAGATTAAGTAGAGAAATGGAAAATTAAATGATATTTTGATTTTGATCAAGAAAAACTGGTGTGTATATATATATATATAGACAGCATACTTATCAGACACATAATAGTTGGCTACATAATACAAAGTGCAGGCACCTGAAAAGGAAACGTTACTCTAAAATTGCTGGTTTGCTGGGTTTCTTGGTTTATTTATGTCATCCACTGTGTAGCTTTTGATGACATCACATAGAGAACTTGCAAAGCTCTGCGTGTAATCACTGGAAGAATTGACTCTAATAGACAGTAACTACTTTTTGCCTGAAAAATAACATTAAAGAAACATAGGCCACTCCACATAAGCTCTAAATTGTTGTATATCAACCTACATTTATTTCTGCGTTCACATGTGTGTTATTTCTTGGCTTAACTGACTTTAATTTGTGCCCGGCAGGCTGCAGGTGCAGTGCCGTCAGCCTGAACAGAGCTAAAAGAGCTAAAAAGTTCAATAAAGGCACAGGAGGAGAGAGACACCAAACACCAAAAAGAACAACAACAATAAAAACCCTAACCCCCCCCCCAAAAAAGTGTTCTCTCCATCATCAGGTGTCACATTAAAATAGGGAGATCAGTTCTGCAAGGAGGGAAGAGCTGCTCCATCTCAAATAATGGAGAAAAATTTGACAGTAAATACACTGTGATCAAGATAGATAGATAGATCAATACAATACAAAGGAACTCTACCACCAGTGTGACAACACATAACTTTTGCCTGTAGGAGTCAGTGTGGGGCAAACGTTGAGCTAAATGAAACGAACAAAGCTTAAAGTTTTGGCTCTCCATCGCTCCCTCTCTGTAAGTTTCTCAACTGCCTCTGGCCTGGAACTCCCTTCCTCAATGCCCCATCACCCCAAATTAGCATTCAAATTTGATTACTGTTATTAATATTAGTGTTTTTTTAGGATTTCTATTTTTATAAATTTCCCACAAACCTATCATTTGCTCCATTAACCTTCACCATTGTGATCCCCAAACAGAGTCACAACAACAAAAATTAAGAAACTGCTGTATACGTAACATATATCTAACTGCAGAAACATGCATCATGCTTTATACAATTCCTCTGTCATGCAAACTAAATCCAAACATTATTCTTGGCTTTCAGCCGTTTAGCATCATATTCTTACACTTTGGATTATAAATCCTTGATTTCAACTGCTCCCTTTCTTCGTTTTTTCTTTTTTTTTTTAAGCTTAAAGGGAAAAAAAAGACAGAAACAAGCTTCATTAAGTTTAGTAACTACAGTAACAGCACACAAGGGAGAGCTGTAACACTGCACCACGGGAGCAGATCCTCTGCATTATTTTATCACGCTAACGTGTGTAGTGTATCATTTAGAGCTGGATATCTGCCGATGCTACCTTCAGCTG
This sequence comes from Pelvicachromis taeniatus, assembly GCA_015108175.1. Classification (NCBI taxonomy): domain Eukaryota; kingdom Metazoa; phylum Chordata; class Actinopteri; order Cichliformes; family Cichlidae; genus Pelvicachromis; species Pelvicachromis taeniatus. The sequence continues at coordinate 15,203 of VURO01006322.1, forward strand.
CGCAGAACTAATTTAGCCAAACAGGCAAGTGCATAAAGCCACATAGCAAGGAAAAGAGCTACTGTGGAGTTCAATGCGTACAAGACCTTAAAGAAGCTGAAGAAGTCGTGTTATCCGTCTCGTCACTGAGACGTGGGTAATTTGAAAGACTTGAGTGGAAAAGTCATGCTACAATCTTCAGGTTTACAAACAATCTTACACAAGGATCAATCCATGCTAAGTGCAGAAAAAAGAGGTAAAGTCGTAGACACACAAAAAAGTGCATTCCAACTCAAATGTCATTGTAATGACAAAGGTAAGCCAGAAATTAACTTCACTCCAGAAGTGGTTGCACCCTCCCAGCGCACAGGCCAGCCAGCGCTAATTCATAAAAAGCTTAGCTTTCTCAAAAACAGTGGTTTGGAAGTTATAATGCAATTGGTGTTGTTGCTACCACTCAGTCATCTGGTCAGTGGAAAAAAACCTAACCATGATGTGAGTCCTGATCTAGAGAAAACACCTCACTCTAAGGCCAGAATATTTTACTACACTAAATAAAAAATTTAAAGGCCATTTGTCCGCTTGAACTAAACAGTAGGCCAACGGATTTTGCACAGGCAATTGTCTTAAAACTCCTTCAATAAGAATAATGGCTGAAGGTGCATAAAATTTTACAGTTATGATCATGGCCATTGTCTACAGTATCCTTCATGTCAGTGACTGCAGAACCAGTCCGCAGCTTTAAACTACGAAGCTGCTAAAATACCACTTTAGTTTCCATTTTTGTCCATCTATAAGGCACCTGGACCAAGATCGGCTTAATGGAGACATACTAACCATTAATACCATTAAGACAAAAAGATTCTATGAGAAGCTTAAAAGAGACCATGTAAGTTCATCAAAAACGGTCTTTCTTCTTCTTCAGGTCTCATTTCTAAATTCTCAAAGCCATGCATTGGAATCATTTTAAATATCTATGAATTTCTCAGCATATGTGTAATCCTGACTGAAATATGCTCACTGTTACTGTTTTTGGAGATGAAACAGCTCAATTTGCACTTGGGTCTCAAGAGGCCCTATCCAGCTTCTACTTCAGGAGCTGACAATGACTTTACACGGTAGAACAGACCAGATGTCTCACACAATCTATCTAGTGCCTGGGTAAAGCTGAGGGGCGCAAACCCACAAATAGAACAACGTGCTAATAGGAATTCATCAACACATCTTTTTTTTTTTCACAATCAGTATGAAAGCCTGTCGAAATTAGCACCCTCAACAGGAAAATAAGATTTGCTTTCATACGCAGCAATATACTAAAACGTTTCTTGAAACAACAATCACGCCTCCGAATTCAAACTTAATTAATGATAGTTTCCTGATTAACAAAGAAGCAAAGTAGACCGTGTTGTTTTTGAATCGGAAAGCAGCAAAAAAGAAAAGGTTTGTAACTGCTGTGGGTTAAATCAGACAGACGAAACCACACAATCTAAATATCAATGACCTATTATGACCTCTTACAGACTGTTAGTAAAGGAAGAAGAAACAATAAGCGTTAAAATGCTCCTATGTCAAAATTTAAAACCCCTCCTTAAATTTCTCCATTGTCTTTGCAGGTAAACACTAAAAACTACACAGATGCTTCAGCGTGTGTTCATCCGAACACTGCCTTACTGCGTCTTCAGCACCATTTTCAAATTGAGCAACGGTAACGGAAGGCAGTCTTCAGAAGTGAGAGTTTTTCTCCTGACGCCACAGATTAGAAACACCACCCACCAAAGGATTCAAATATTTTTCTGCCTTCTTCTTCTACAAATCACTTTCACTTCTCTCTTACATCCCTTCTTCCTGAAAAATGAAAAAAAGAAACAAAGAAAGGAAGGGGGCAGAAATAAACTGAGGAAGAAAAATCACAGCTTTGGTATTAATAAATCAGGTGATATATAGTTATTGGGGGGTTTTGTTGTTGTTATAAATGCACTAATAACAATGCAGGTGCTGAAGTTTTTTTTTTTTTTTAACACTGCAAAGATTGAAGTTATACTGGCAATCTTATCGAATGAAAGTATAGTGAAGAAGACACAGGCCTAAAATCCACTAAAATGTATGAAGGATAGTGTCAGGGCCCTGAGCAGTGCTGCCCCTAGTGGTGTAGGGGTGTAAAGGCAGGCTGGCTGAGGTGCTTCAGTGTAACATAGTGGTTGTGGACGTTACAAGCGCAGTTGTTTAATACTGAATCCATCATTCCTCCGTGGCGGAGGTATCAAGTAAGGCTGGCTCCCCCATCATTGCTAAAGAGTCATCATTTGAGGGTTTCAAGCTTTTTGTTTTGTTTTTTTGTGGCTCAGTGTGCACAGCAAAGGATTGGGAAGTGCACAGGTGGATGATGAACACCAAGAACCACCACTTCGGGACGACCGAAGGCTATGATCAATCCTCTTGACAGGAGCATTTTAACGTACTAATTGTTTTAAAGTTCCCCCTTGCCAGCAAACCTGGGCTCTAAATTTACAATCACATCTCGTGTGGTTGTGACAGCAATCATCAGCTTCCTGGAAGTAGTATGCGCCAGTTCACCTGATAAAAGTTTCCTAGAAGGTGCAAAACATTTTTTTTAAAAACCCACTAAAGCAATGTTGAAATAATAATTACATTGTCAGTGTTAATTCCTGGGAATACAGTGCTGGTTTTTTTTTAAGGGGGTGGAAAATGGGCATAGGTCTGTGTGTGCAAGCTAACAGTCTGTATAGAAGTGAAGGCAGAGGTAAGCTCCCCCAAGAGAAGCCGCAGTGGTCAATGTGTAATAGTCATTAAGGTCAATGTGAAGGATGGAGACTGAGAGAAATAGAGAGCCCTTGCTCCCAGTCCAATCACTCAGGCGGCTTAGACACTGTGAGTGCTGGTGGAGGGACCGAGCTCTTGTGGAGGGACAAAAGGGGCTGCACTGCAACCTCAGGCCATTATCAAACAGGGCGTTTGGGAAGCACTCAACTTGGAAGCATCACTCAATCACAATATACCGCACACATACAATCACACATCCATGCACATACCCATGAGTTGAATCCACACGTTTCACACGGGATAGCAAAATGCATTTGTGTGGTCACCCACACTTATAAAGAGGCACATACATTCCCCCAAACATGCTGACATCCAGGCATATTAGCTCTGAGGGTCATTTATCCGCTAATAGAGGGGTTCGGGGTAATTCTCCTCTATATATGCGTGGAGGGGGATGGGAAGGTGTAACTTTCTAGGTCGGGGCGCTTTAAGAGACATGCGGAGAGGAGGACGGATGCCTCCAGAAACACCAGCCCCTTTTGGTGTGTTGCTTGCGCAAGATCTCTTCTTCACGTTCACGTTCCTTCTGCGAGCGCAGGTAGCGATCCTCTTCCTTCAGGAACCACACAGGTGGCCAGCGCTGCTTCTCAAAATGCCTCTGGTTTTCTGCAGAGAGTAGAGCAAGAAAAATGGTTTCATTTATTCAATACGGAAATAATACAAAGTTTTGGTGTCCTGCATTCAGATTAAATAATGTTAAGAAGAAATGATGTTAACTGTAATATAACTGACTGAAGATGTTTTCTTAAAAAAATAAATAAAGTAGGTATGCTGCATCAGCGCTTATCCAGACAAAAAAACATTTCGGCCCTCCCACTCCAACCAAATGTTTGTGATGATCAAGTCACACTGTGCTGGTCCATTAGCAGTGGGTTTAACCCAGAAAATGTACATCCTTGTAGCACTGTAAGGCAAAATAAGGTCACTACTGAGAGAAAAGCTACATGTCTAAAAGGGGTTTGAGGGAGGCAGTTTATTCTTTACCTGGAGACATGGCCTTCATATCTTTGGGAAACTTGCGGCAGATGCTGTTATAATTAGTACAGATGTGATGGAGACACCAAGCTGATAGCTGCTTTGCGTTGTGGAACTGCAAAAAGAGAAGGAGAGAAGAAATGAGGAGTTACAGAGCTGAAAAAAACAAAACAAAAAAAATACAAAGGAAAAAAGTGAGAAAATGAAACCAGCATCGCTATAAAAACATCGATTCCTACTTTAGCTAAACTGAAAGTAATTCAGCATCATTAATGACTTATAAAGCATTTGTTATTTAAAGGACAGACCTGTGCAAGTTCAAGGTAAGCCAACACCTGCCCATCGATGTCAACTCCTTTCACTGCCAGTTGGAGAAGCTCATCCACAGCGTGCTGCTCTGAAAATGCACAAAAATGGAAACATGTCATGTCAGTATTTCCCATTTGCATGCAGCACTTGCACGTGGATATCTTTTCTCCCAGTCCTACATTCTTAGTCTTTATATCTGCACTAAATGCAAACAGAAGGCTATATGTAAAAATGTTACAGAGTCACTGATAAAAGTAGGATTGCGCAAGAGATAAAACACTATCAAACGGACGTTCTGCCACATGAAGTGAGAACATGATATTTTAATGAGAGGACGTTGCTTCCTGTGCTGTCAATATGGCAGAAAGCATCCTTACCGGTGAGGGCGACGAGGCGTGGCAAACAGAGACGGTTGGCCAGAACGATTAGTTCCATGGGCTCCAGACCAGGACAAGGCGTCAGGAGGCCACAGTACAGGAACTCCAGCACCCCTCGCATACAGGCTGTACTGGTGTTAGGGATGGAGACCTGGAAATGTATCATATCAAGGGTAAACAGATTAAAAACAAGACATAAGACATTAAAAAACATGGGTTTGCATTGTAGATATTCATTTTCATTAGATAAATGCTCACATGAATGGTTCTTATGTCAAAAAACACTGCATATGTGTACGTTTCTTCAGCACTCACACTTTTGTGTTACGACAAGAAAAACATGTTGGTAAATTTTCTACATGTGAACTGTAATGTTTAGTAAGGTTTCAGTAATACCATTGAAAGCAGCATTGTAGGTATCTGGAGGTAAAGGGCAGAGGACATACTGTTCACATTCCCTTTGATCTTGGCTCAGATGAGGGCTCTGTCTGGCTCGTGATGTAAGCAATATGGCTAAAGCCAAATAAACCCCACATACATACATACAACCCTGCTATGTGGCGCGCAGGGAAACACAAACCTAACCTCAGTGTGCACACTAACACACTGACACAGACGAGATAGATGTGACAGCGTTCGTCAAAGAGATATGTATATACATATATGATACTATGTAGTGCATCTCATATGTCACACTGTGTTCTACTGATAAAATAATCTATGACATGATATCTGTAACTGTAGACGTCATATCATTATAGGGAATAATGAGAAACGAGTGCACTCCAGATTCTCACACTTAAAAAGTAGCCTAAAAAAAAACTAAGATACTTTAGGCTAATGTTTATAGTTGGAAATGGAGACTTTTTCTTAATTCAAAGCTAATTCTTTAGTAAAAATGTTCCGCCGTATTGACCACGACGCTGCCATAACATCACTTAGACCTGAGCTGCACAGAAGGCACTGACCATGTTCCTTCTCCACCACATTTTGGGTGGTAAGCAAACAGACAAAAAAGCAAAACAGACCTTTTGTTAACATCTTAATTACTGCTAGGCTAACACCAAGTCCACGACCTAGATTACAGTCTAAGCCTCGGAAGGACAGGAGGAAGGTAAGTGATTATGAGAGTGATAACCTGACCTCTTCAGGAGCACTCTGGCTCAGTCTACCCACTGAGGCACTCACCACCCTTCACTCCTATAGCCAATTAGAAGAATGTCAGCTTAGTGTGACCTCTCCTTATGATAAAAAAGACACAACGTAGAGCGATGGGTGGCCTCACAGCTGGGGACAGGAAGAATTAATAGGTGGACAAAGTCACAGGTGCCGAAAATGTATGAATAAGATCTGTCAGCTATACTCACAGGTGTGCTGCTGTTTTCAGTTTGCCATCATAAGTGTTCATTTGTAAGTTCAGTGAAATTTGCAATTACTTGCAAAGCTGCAATGACTAAAAATAAAAGCGCAAATGAGACATCCAGACAAAATGTCAACTCTATTCTTACCCTTCCTGTTATATACATATATATACATATACATATATATCAAAGTAAAAAAAAAAAGAAGAAAAAAGGTTGATGCTGCCATTTTCTCTTTTTAAATGAGTATGAGAGAGCTGGAGGCTCTCACACTTGATAGACTAGTCCTTTCTCAACATGTAATACTCCACCGGGATACACACTCCCAGAGTGAACACAAAACCACAGACACACACCTAGTAAGTAATCCATGGGTGTACCATGACACAATCAGCGGCCTATCCACAGAGACAGCAAACCACAAGAGGTGTCTTTTGACTTATGCCTTTTGAACAGTACACAACAGAGAAAATTACACCCAGATCACCTGTGAATGACGATTCACAAAGGAAAGAAAATCCCTACTGTATGAAATCGTTGTAGCAATGTTATTGCTATTGTTATAAATCCAATGCCACAAAAAGTGATGCGGATTATAAGCACTTTTGTTTTTGTGAAACACAACTAAATGCTGTTCTGCACAAATCAAGAATAGCAGTGCAATCACACTGTAGCATGAACACCAAAATGTGTGAGCACAAAAATACAGAGAGGGAAGTGTGCCATGGGCATAAAAATAGAGAAACACATCTATAATAGCATGATGCTCTCTCACTTAGAGTTAGAGATAATTAATTTATATATATATATTTCAAGAACATATCAAATGCTCCCTTAAAATCTAACTAGTAGATGCTAATAAGTGCTTTGTGCATTACCTAAGTTTGAAATCAAAAGTAGCTTTTAGACAACGATAACGTATTATCATCAGATTAATCAGATTCTGTCTTGTGATATTCAGATTTTAAAATTAATTTTTGTAAAACTATCACATAATGTTAATACATATGTCAAATGTTCACATGGTTCAGGAGAATATTAATTAAAGCTAGATCATCTGCTGTTTCAAGGTTGAGGAGTTGTATTGTTGTGTCATGCTCTAAAAGTTCTGCTTCTATTTAAAGACCAGTGTTTGCGGTTTTTAATAGTGTGCTTTAGCATTCACTTCATATGTGCAGCTCAGAGTAAGAAAGATACATTAGAGCATTGTAACTTATGGTCATTTATCAAATTTGACAGAATCAACTTTAAAAGTCAGCAGGCAAAGCAGGAACTGCAGCATCCTGGTAAGATAAACAGCAGCTCACAAATTAGGAGTAAAAAAAACAAAAACCCACGTCTTTAACATAAAGCAAATTAGCAAGCAAAGAAAACAAAACAGCTGTTCATAAACAAAAATGCTGACAGCATCATTGTCCGGTCAGTCTTTGAATCTTTGTGTCCAGACCACCTGCGCTCTACGTGCTACCAGCCTCGTGCCATTAACATGAACTGTTTAGTGTAACCATAGACACCAGCAGCCCACCACCAGCAGCAAACACTACGTCCCCTCACTAATCCCAATGTCCTGTTTTCACTACTGACAACAATAGCTGCAATGGTTGTTTTTGCACACAGACTCATGTGATGTGTTCCACAAAGAAATCCCATCCATCTGCATGTGCAAACAAAAAACCAAACAATGCTTTTCTTTTCCACAGCTTTATTTTTTACCAGTTGCTTCAGTTCCAGAAAACCTCCAGAACTTCCAGGGGACTGGGTAACCTAAACCTGCTGACCTTGACAGTAACCATACCCTGTGGGATCTGGTTCAGCAACGCTGTCCGAGGAGTATCAACTTAATGACAGCTTTTAACTTCCTCTCTGGTTATGTCTGACACATCCTGCACCCAGGAACCTCCTGAAGCTAAACTTCAGGTCATTGCATAAGGAGTCTGAAATGCTAACACTAAAATGAGAATTTCACTGGGGATTACTAGAAGATGAGAAGAGTTAGTGCAAAATCCTATTATGACAAATTTGAGCCTTCAACCTACTGACACAACACCGACACGCTGTGGTTTGCGTCAAACCACAAAAAACAGGAAGTCAGACTCAACTCAAGTTCACATCTGTGAGTCTTTGTATGACTGCATATTTGTTTTTATGTATACGGGCTATAGACATAAATGCCTCTCTCTAGGATAATCAGTGTAAAGCATTACATTTTAAGGCAAGGAGGATGAGCCAAGCAGTACTCGTGTGCAGGAAATGTGTGTATTCTGAGGTGCGGACATGTGAATTAAAATGTAGGTCAATTCTCATGAGCCTTACAGAGTTTCGACCACATCTACAAGTAAGTAAAAGGTTTGTAGGGCAAGCTGATCGCATGGCTAAGATCGACTAGTAAAGCACTCAAATAGCAATGCAAGTTTCTGCACAGTGTCATTCCAGTGTTACTCTTTATCAAATAACCATATCAAGATACACTATTTCTCAAAAGTTTCTAAAAAATAAATAAATAAAAATAAATATCTAATATAGCTCAAGTGTTCTTTGCATCTCTTTTCTAAAGAGCTTATCCAATTAAAGGTTGCTGGAGCTTATCATACCGGTGATGGGCTGTGAGGAAAGGTAGACCCTGGACGGGTCACCAGTACATCACAGGGCTAAACCCACATCACATGATGCTCCAAGTACTCAACTAGCTATATTTGCTGTTTCTTGAAACAGCAGAATAATTGTCTGCCACATTGTCATTACTGGAAAGGCCTTTTCTATTCATGATCAATCAGCTTTTTAAAAGTCACAAACTTCAATTAGGACCAACAGGAATTTGAGTGACGGTTGGTAGAAATGGGCTTTGGTACACATGTAAATACCCTGTATTATAAACATAAATGATTTAATATTAGTCATGCTATTAGCTATAAGCTGGCATTTATAACATTTCTAATAAATTTCATCAAAACGTTTTTGGAACATTTCAAAGTGGCCTTAAAAAAAAGCGTCTTGCTAGCTGTGAGTTACTACTGGGAATTTAGCAGGATTTAGGACACAGACACCCGATCCCTCCTCAAAACTTAAAGGTAACTCCATCCTCGGCTTTTTCCCACTTTGTCTGAGCTCACCTCCTCGATGTAACTTTCCATGAAAGAGCCACGGAACATGGCCGCCATCCAGTCGCAGCTAGAGATAAGCAGGGGCTTGTGGCCTGGGAGACAACCATCATCCAGTCGGAACACCACATCTAAAACCGGGGCGGAAAAGAGCGTTCATCTCGTGGTATGCCACAGAAGCCCAAGCTACAGAGGGGGAAAGACGGACAAGGCAGACGCCCAGACACACACACACACACACGCAGACAGACAGGAGGCCAGACAGACACACACAAAGACACAGGTAGACAGACAGAGAGATAAATTGACAGGGGGACAGAACAGCTTTTGACACAGAGTAGGGGAAGGAGAGTAGATACAGTGATCACAGGGAAAAATCCTGCGCAAACAAGACCTTTGATAGAGGAAATGTTTTAGTGACATGAAAATACTCCGCTGGGGTTAACTTAACATTTCATGGGACAATTTCTGTAATTTTTAGATTGTTGAAAACACCACTAACGTTAATAACGAACACAACACAGCACAGGAGGTAGTGAAAATGAGCAAGATTTTTTTTTTTTTTGCCGGAGATGTCAGATGCCCAGCATTGGGAATCACTGTGACAACATGCATACACAACAGTTCGGGGGGGGGTGACAACAACAAGACACATAACATGGAATACAAAAGAATCTGAAGCAACAGTCAGCTATCAAAATCTTTTGACTGACTGTGACTTTAAAAAACAGATGAATGCATTTTACATAGCAAGTACTAAATGGAAAGGGAATGACCAAATGTAACACAGGGTGTACATTTTCAGAGAGAGGGCTGTTTCCTGTCTTCATCACCTGGTCTCCTCAACAACCTCTCATAACTCTCATTCACTCCTCTTCCCCACACAGACACATGTATACCCAAACACAAACAGACACAAAAACACATACTGATGCATACATGGAAAGCATATACAGTACAGTAAGACCAGTGTTACTGAAAGCATCAAGCCAGTGAACGGATGGCATTGTGGTTTACCAGCAAATGTCCCCTTATTGAGACACTCCTTGATGCGGTTGGCTCTGCGGACATGGAAGGCCTTGGTGATCTCCTGGTTCATGAAGCTTTCTCTGTTCAAAACATTGGCCACCATCATTCGCAGGTCAAACACCTCAAGTAGCTCTGCGATGGTGGCGACCTGCATCAGATCCCCTCGACCCTCATCCAAACTGCCGGTATATAGGTACTGAAGCACCGCCTAGAACAAACAATCAAATATACAGAGCTTTGGAAAATCTGTTTTGTTTGTTTGCTTCTTTCAACAATCTAAGGCTTTAGACTAAAGTAATGTTGCAGAATATCTGACATACTCTGATCAATAAAGTGATTTTCTCAGTAACAGTGTTTTAACTTCATCACCTTGAATGGCTCCTCCTGTATAAGTGCATCCATGGCTACCACAGTCATGAGTCGTGGGTGTCCAGTCACGGGATCATCCACGTGCTCCAGACAAACACTCAAGAACCCCCTTCCCCATCCTGAAAGTGCTCGCCCGGTCCCTAGTGCTCCCAGGGAGTACTGGGCTCGAGAAGGAAGTGCATTATCACTCTGGGAAGTCCTCAAAGAGCCCTGCTGGCGCAGCTGGGGTTGATTCAGGCCTCTCACTCCTCCGTCAACCCCATCTTTATCAATATCTAGGCTCTTAGTGCGTCCAGCTTGCTCCTTGGCTCCTCTCCTGTTCTGCTCGTCTTCCTCCCCGCTCTCTAATTTTTCCTTGCTCTCCTGTTCCTCCCCCCATGGCCCGGTAGATAATCCACCGAGATCAAGGGTGAAGAGGTCATAGAACTTGGAGCAGGATGTAGCCAGATAGACTTTGTGTGCAAAAACTCGAGTAGTGCCACTTTGCAGAAGGAAAAGAACATCCGCACACAGAGGCTGACAGAAAAGGGAGTCGGGGCCCTCGCCGTCTGTTAGAGGTGGGTCTGGGATGCCCACTATGGGGCGTGGTGGCCGAGGAGGCAGGAATGGCGCCTGGAGGAGGGGTCTCTGGACCTTCTTCAGGTGTGACTTCCAGAACTGCAGATGTCGACGGGAGATAAGGGCAGCACGGATTGCATTGTCAAAAACATCCTTGACACCGAACTGGGCAACGATGCTGGTCTCATAGTAGGGAATACCAAGTTCTTTTGCCACCTCGTGCCCTCTCTCTGGAGGAAGGATATCTGTAGGTTTGATGGGTCTGTGAAGAAGGCGTGAGAAAGACATAACAATCATAATGATGACAGCAGTCAGATAAAGAACTGCAAGCAATATACTTAAGTGCACAAAACAATGCTAAAAGAATTGAAGCTGTATCAATCTCACTGCTAGTTTTAAGAACAGTTAACATGATGCCACTGATGACACTGATGACATCACTGCAAGCCAATCTTTTTCAAAAAACTGACTCAAAAAACCTTTTTTAACTTTTCTTCACAGTACAAAGCAAAAACACATCAAAATCGCCTCATTTATGGCAATTTAGTTCCTGCTGCTGATCAACCAGGCATGCACATCACATGCACATCTTACTGAAGCCACACCGGTCAAGGTTCCTTCTAAACCCGTCTGTTAATACCTAATGAAAAATGCAACTCACTTGGCTAGCGGTCGGCGCGCACGGTTAACAGCATCCAGGTCAGCATAGCGCAGATCCAGCTGGCAACCAACCAGGATAATGGGCGTCCGGGGACAGAAGTGCTTGATCTCCGGGAACCACATGGTGCGGACGTGGCGCAGGGAATTGGGATTAGCCAGAGAGAAGCAAAGCACCACTACATCAGACCTAAAAGGGTGGAGAGAGCAGGGGAAAGAAAATCTTTCTCACACGTATGAAAAAAATATCAGCAATCTCTCAAAAGGCAGATTGAGAGGAGAGCTGATTTGTTATGTCATGAGCAGAAGATGCCAGTCATCAGAAGACATGCCGTCTTTGCTGACATGAAGGGGACAGAGAAAAAAAAGAAGGGAAAGGATCGGTACGGATTCAACAGACGTCCTGTCAAGTTTATGTTTACAACATACATGTGTTTATGAAGCTTTTTTGAGCTGCTGCAAGGCACTGCAGGAGCATGGACGGTGCCAGTGAGAGAGCTGGGGTCAGAAGACATGTGTGCGCGGGTGGGTATGTGTGTCTGTGACTCTGGGCTGGTGATTTGTCTGGCCTGCCTCTCTCTCTCTCCCTCTCTCTCTCGCTCGCTCTCTCTTACGTAAATCTCCATAAGCCCTTCAAGGCTACATGGACCACAAAGAGAAAGCTAAGAATAGATCAGAATACACACTCATACACACACATGCACGCACGCATGCATGCACGCACACACACACACACGTGGAATTTCAATTTCTCATTTTCTGATGTGTTTGAGGAAGCAGACAGCAGCACTTACAGCTGTTCTCCGGAGTTGAAATTTCTGTGACACGTTGGTGCAGGCATTTCTCTTTCGAGGTAATGTTTGACTGAGCTTCGTGCCAGCGGGATGGATCATTTAGTGCCCATGCAATGCTGACAAGGCAAAAATGCTCAGTTGCGAAATGATCTGCTCCTCACAACAGCGCAACAACACAGGACTTGTGATCCCAGCAGCACAAGACTGCTAAGGACTTATGTAATTTGTGCGCTAGATTAAGCATCGCTTATAACTCGAAGATAATTAAATATACATATGTTCCTGTTTTTGTCAAGCGCACACTGTTCATCAGACAGCGGGAGAAAAGCCCATTAATGAACTTGAGAGGATCATTAAATGCCACTTAAACTTGTCTGGTTTCGTTTGGCAAAATACCTTTGCTACAGAAAATATGACCCACTTTAATGAGCACACAAAGGCAGCACTGTAAGAAATCAAAATTTACTCTGACTAATTGACTAAAACTTGAAAATCTTTTAACAGGAAGCATCCTTGAAGAGGCGGGACAAACAGCTTAATTTGCAAGTAACACATAGAGGCAGCTAACCTGATGTCCCCTCTTCTTTAAAGGAAGTGAAACCGAACTGCACTAAATCAACTGCGACATTTTTTGCAGTGCAGACACGGGTTCCGTAGTCCTCTTTATTTTCACTACATAATCTGTGAAAAGCTTCTACTGGCAAGGGTGTAATATACAATAATCAAGTATTACATCACTGCTCATGCTCTCGCTCTCTCTCTCTCATACACACACACACACACACAGGAACTCCCATTTGCACTTTGTAAAAGGATCGTTACCACGGCTTAGGTTATTTGAGGTCATGTTATGTGTACATGCATCAGAGCGCGTGGTTTGTTTGTATGTTTTTCCATTTAAGATCTAGGTCTTGCTGCCATACTTCACTACATGGCCGAAGACCCACTCTAACTTTACTAAAACAAGTGGCACCATAATAACTGTAAACTGTAAAGTCTTTTTGATTTGTTCATAACAAGTTGTGGTGTCTTTGTTAATACTGTTTCTGGACTGACAGGCAATCCTATTAAACATAATAACAAACATAATGTAGCTTATGTAATTTAAATACTAAATAGTGAATGCTACTCATTGGGATTAGAATATGAAAATTGTCGGTACATAATGGCTTGTGTTAAAATACATTTGAATATAAATGTATAACAATATAAATGTTTTCTTTTTGGACACGAACCAAACCACACAGGTCATCCTTTGTCATAAAATGGCAGATAAATAAGTACAGATATACATGGAGTATATTTTTTAATTTCTCCTATCTGCATTTTGTGAAGACTTGCCCCAGTCTACCTCTAAATGTACACACAAACCAGATTTGTATCACACTAGCAAATCATGCTGGAAGTGCTTCAGTCTCTGACCTTTTGTTTTTTAAAGTTTCTGAATCTCAGCTGAATGAAAAAGGTAGTCATTGGCTCAGAATTTTTTAATTTGACCTATTTTCACTTAGTGTTTATTTTCCCCAACTGACTGTTCCTCTTCTAACAAGCCATGTGACAATCTGGCTATCCTTTGACAATGTGATGTTTTGAGTTTTGATATCAACAAAAGGCTGGGTTAGGGGGTAGCATTGTGTCAAGGGCACAACGGAGCCTTGTGATGTAAGTTCAGTTAAGGTAATGGAGGTGGGGGGGGGGGGGGGGGGGGGGGTGATTCAGAAGAGCCTGAGGACAGGATGGAGAATAAAGCGCGGCCCAGATGAACGGAGTGGGAGGGAAGGAGGATAAGTGGGAGGGGAGCTGGTGTCACCGGGCGCGGAAAAAACAGCTGAGCCGGCGTTGTGTTTTTATCAGCTGACTGCAGGCTGATAAAGCATACAGGGCATGCAGACAGACACATGCAAGCATACACACAAACACACACAGACACCAAAACATATACAAATAGAGGCATACCAATGCGCACATGTACAAAACAAAATGAACAAATGAACTACATGCAACTTGAAAAAATGCATACACCAGCCTAATCAGTGTGATCCCAGGTGGGGTTTTTTTGCATTCATTTACATTAAATAGCAAAACAAAAACAAAAACAAAAAGAAAAAATAATAAAATAAAATAA
>VURO01006326.1:7862-18598 GCA_015108175.1 Pelvicachromis taeniatus
CGCGCGCCAGGCTGCCGAGGCTGGACGGAGTGGGTCTGGTTAGATATGTATGAATCTCTTTCATGATCTGCATCCATTTTGTGGTCTATAAAAAATGGATTTTGCAACCTTCAGGGACTTTTTCAACCAGCTTTCCTTAAAAAGTGTTTACAGCATGTGGCCATCTGAAATCATGCCGTGTCACTCTTGCGTAACCCTCGAAAAGAGAAATGGAGACAAATAAACAGGCAAATCATTTTTTGAGGAAGTATTTACCGCGATTCCTTCTGAGAAGTGCCATTGAACTTTGCTGTTTTGCATTTTCACAACCACGCCCAGAATTACCTTTCTAAAATTAGCACAGGTGTCATGAGGTGAAATTGGACACATGTTTGTTTTTATTTAGTGTGAGGTGTAACTGTAGCTGGAAAATCTATTTGGTTTTACGCACATCTTCCATTCCAGCCTCCAGTTATGAAAAGCTCAGGTAACCTTCTTTTCCTTCTGCAGGACCGCTAACATACCTCACTGATGGTAATTGTGAAATATATGGTTTAGGTGTTTCTGGGTCGCAGTGCACGGAACAAGTCGAGGCTTATCACAGTACTGGTGTTTACGTGGCTCAGCCCCACTTCAAGTGGCTCTGTGTCCAACAAGGAAGAGTTTGAAAAGGGTGCAGGGAAAGAAATGCGAAGGTCTGATATGAGGATGTTAATTTGTACGAAGGCTGTGTGGATAAAAGCCAGATTTTCTAGAAAAGGAATTGTCAGCTCAGCAGGGAGGGGGTGTACTGAGTCAGAGGAATGCCCATGAAGTCTCACGAATGAAGATGATGAGACTCTACCATGCTGAACTGTCTTTTAAGAAAATTCAGGCTCCCTACCAACTTTCAGAATGGTGTAATTCTTTCTCACTAAAAAATAATAAAAAGCACATTTAAAGGATAAGATTGTTCATATTTGTGTTAAAATAATGACATGCCCTTCTTTTCCACCAAAACGTTCTTATTAACTGCTTAACGTTTTTATTTATTTTTCTCTATTTCTTGCAATGAAATTTGCTTTAAGGTGCAGAGCTGCATATAGGTATAAAGGAGGTAAAGCGGAAGACCACAGAGGAGGTTTGTAGATGTATTAAAGGTGAAGGTGGAGAGGGTTGCTGTGACACAGGAGGGTGTTAGGGATAGGGTGAGACGGAGGTAGACGATTTCCTGGGGCGACCCCTTAAAGATCAGCCAAAAAAGGAAAACATTTCCTAATTTAATTCATTTCAATTGATTTTATTTATATATCGCCACTATTAGAAGATATACGGTAATACTGCCTAAAGGAAATATGTATAATGTAAATAGAACTGGTCCTAGCACAGAGCCCTGTGGAACTCCGTAATTAACCGTATTGTAGGGAGACGACTCCACATTTACATGAGTAAGTTGGAGTCTAACAAATAGATATTATTCAAATGCCGCACTCTGGTCTACAGAAATGAATCCACTGTCACAGAACATAGGAAAGTCATTAGTAACACCCACTAGTGCTGTTTCTGTGCTATGACGAACTCTAAATCCTGAGTGAAACTCTAAGAATAAGCCGTTCCCATGCAGATGATCAGTTAGCTGTTTAATGAGGTTTGCTCAGGAATATGATTTTGAGCTGGTGACATGTTTGAGAAATCCTCTGAAGACTATTGTTTCTCTAGTTGTGATTACAGCTCTAACAATCAGTGATACAAATGAGCAAATAACAGAGGAGTTTGAGATTCAAGCCTCATTTTAATTGTGTAACACGAGGCTGTATAATGAAATCGTGATGAACACCCTGCATGCCTCCAGCAAACCAAATATGAGTGAATAAATAGACAAGTGATAAAATAATAAAGCCATTACTTGTGAAGTGTACAGGGTGAGCTCAGTACTTTCAGAGCCTGAGAGGAGAAACTGTTTGAAGTTTAGCGGCCAGATGGCAGCAGGGTGAACAGGCTGCAGCTGGGGTGAGAACTGTCTTTTAGTATCCTTTGGGTTCTTCGCAGACATCTCATCTTACTGATATCAGTGACTATGTGGGAGGCTTTAATCACCTGCTCCATATATTCTGTATCTGAGAGCGATGCTTATGATGCATCAGTTAAACTCCAGAATGATTTTGTTTTGGCAAACAAAGTGTATATACA
This sequence comes from Pelvicachromis taeniatus, assembly GCA_015108175.1. Lineage (NCBI taxonomy): Eukaryota > Metazoa > Chordata > Actinopteri > Cichliformes > Cichlidae > Pelvicachromis > Pelvicachromis taeniatus. Next base: position 10,011 of record VURO01006326.1, read on the forward strand.
GGCATGTGTTTCTGCCATAACCAGTATAAAAATGACATTTTTGTATATTTTCTTTACAATTACGGTGATTTGTCACTGTTTTGGCACCTTTTTCTATTATGTACAAGCTCAGAAATAGCAGCTAATTGAATTTATTTAAACATTTGCGCATTTGATAGGGGCAGAAAATAAATAAGAAAATGAAGATTGAACATGTAACATTGAAAAATCAAAAACAAGTGCATGTGTTAAAGCCTGAGTCCTCACTCACTGTACACAAGGCTTCACATCAAGCCTTATTTTTATGGCCTTTTGGCAGTGCTGTCAGCTCGGCCTACTTCTGCCCTGTCTATATTTAGGGCTGAATAATGCCCTGCTGGAAAGCTGTCCTACATTAACTGTGCTCCTTCGTGTCTGAATACCTGCAAGTGAACTCACCACCAGACACATTTTCTTTCCCCGTGCATTAGCCTGTCTCTGTGTGCCACTCAACCCATTTCAGCCCACTTCAGTGCCAAGATACGCAGGATAATACTACAATACAAAACCAAGACATGAATATGAATACAAAAATCTGGACTATTGTCCTTTTTAACGCTTTATTACCGATCTCTGTCTGTGTTATTGTGTGTGGCTGTCAGTCTGCCATCTCTTCAATCCTCTCTAGCCTTCACCACAGCAGCAGGAGACTCGAAAGCTTTATGAATGAATGAATTCTCCGGTCACGACTCAAAGGAAACCTGATTTTCTAGTCAGATAGTCTGATTTACTGCACAGAAAAAGCATCGATAGAAGTAACGTTTAGGGACAAACTGATTGATGCATTTGAAAGTAATTTCCTTTTGGACTTTGTTCTCATGCAGTGACACAGCAGGCAATGTTTCCAATTTTTTGCTTAGTCGTTTAACTTCTCTAATAAAGAAAAATATCTCTCTAAGAATAACATTTTCTGGTTCTAGTTTCACAGATAGAATTAATTGTTTTAGGGTTTTGCACAATTGGCTAGAGAAAAAAGGGCTGAAAGGAGAATTTCTTTATCAGTTTTTTGTCCTAAAAAAGATGTAAAGAAATGATTGGATAATACTGTTATGAGTTGTCCAATCACAGGTGATTTAAGGTCACAGGTGCCATTGTGTTTTATCGTTTGATGCAGAGCAGGTGTGCTTGATGATTAAGATGCATTAAATTAGGTATATTGGAGTTCTGTGTTTATATTTTTGGGGGTTCGACATGTGCTACCCTTAGCGATGATGATGTGTGTGGATTTTATTCCCCCGTTTTTCATTTTCTGCATTAACTCTTTAGAATTTAAAGCCATTTTTTTACACAATCCCCCATTTCAGAGTCCCAAATGTAACTGGGGAAATTAAAGCAATTTAGAATATGCAAATATCTTTAAATACTAGGATGTAAACTGTTTGCCGTCAGTTGCCTGAAGTCTGAAACCTGTGGATGTCACCAGGTGCTGTATTTCCTCCCTTGAGATGCTCTGCTTTTGCTGCAGCCACATTCAGTTGTGGCTTGATTGTAGGTTTCTCTCATCCAGTTCTGTCTTCAGGAACTCAGAAGTGTGCTCTACTGTTCTGAGATCAGGTGACTGACATGACCATTGAAGAATATCCCATTTCTTTGCCTTGAGAAACGCTTGAATTTCTTTTGCAGTATGCTTTGAGTCATTTTCTAGTTGCACTGTGAAGTCTGATCAGTTTTCCCACAATTGGCTGAATTTGAGAAGAGAGTATATCCCTGTACACTCCACAATTCATCCTGCTACGTCTATCAGCAGTCACATCATCAATAAACACTAGTGACCCCGATTCACTGTCAGCCATACATGCCCATACCTTCACCCTGCCTCCAGCATCTTTGACAGATAGTGATGAAGAGAGAGATCAAGTTTCTCTCTGCTTTTCTCTTCCCATCATTCTGGTTAATCATTTAAATGAATCTTAGTTTTATCTCTCCAAAGAATTCTTTCCAGAACTGTGCAGTGCTCTTTTAGATGCTTCACGGTAAAGTCTAACTTGGTCTATATTTATTTGTTTATTGGTCCTTTCAGTATTCTTCAAAAAATGTTTAGGTTTAGCATTTAATCTCTGACTTAAAAATAATAACTGGAAGGTTTTATCTATTGATGATGCACGTGTTAAGATGCTGTCCTAAACTCCATGCAACAGGAGCTCCTTTAATCTCCATTAAGCTGGACTTTTCTATAACGGCTAGCTGCCAGATGTCAACATCTCCCCTCTTATATATTTCGAATGAAGATTTCAGCGTGGATACACGCAGACCTCATAGCATGCTCGTTTTCCTGTGATTGCTTGCAGCCCCACAGCTTTGGGACAGTAAATCTGTCATCACCGTCCCTTTTAAACAAAGTTTAAATGGAGATTATTCTCCACACCGATTCACCAAAGGGTCAATCAGTGCTTTGCTGTTTACATTCATGGTCCAACATTGCATCTCTTTGGATGAGAGGAGCACCTGCTGACTGTTAAAAGACAAGAAGTTGTTGACGGACAAAGGGGTGTTGGGAAAACGTGACAGATTACATAAGAGACCCCTCAGCTAAAATAGATCGGCAGGGTATTAAGATGGGGATCACTGTGGTCTGAATCTGACACTGGTGTGGACTGGACACCGTCTCCACATCGCCTTTTCTGTTTCTGACTTAAGCACATGGTTGCTGATTGGACCATGGGGCAATGCTAATTGTGTGTGTGTGTGACTGTAAGGGATAAATGATCTATTGTGTGTATGTGTGATAGAATTTTCTGCTCTCCAAGCTTACTGGCACCAAAACTTTCCACTTTGAGTCAGCTGTCAAAATAACACTCATATAAATAGAGGAGGAATTAGCTGGCATGGCAGTGATTAGCACAACAAATACACTAATGTAACACACATGCGCACAACAGACACACACATGCACAGACCCATCATCTTCTGACAGAGGATCTGACACTCAGACGAGCTCATTAATATACAGTGTTAAATCTTCCGGAATAATATTAAGCAAACATACTTGCACTTACACACACACCATCCTCAAACACACACGCACGTCCATCCTGCCAATTTTTTAGTATTTGTATTTATCTTCGCTGATTTTTATGCCTTTATTGGACTAAAGAAATAAATAATTTAATGAATTAATTAAGAAAAAAAATATGTGGAGCAACAAAAATAAATGGCTTGATTACAAGCATGGATTTTGCAGCTCATCTAAGGTTTATGTTAAAGCCTTTCATGCAGTCCTGCAACCTGTCACATTAATATTAGTTGAGATGTCCTGTGAAACAAGATAAAGGGAAATGTTACAGAATATTATTGTTTATACATTTATTTATTTTTATTTCATCGCCGTGCTTTCAGCTCTTCTGTGTGACCCAAGAGGCGAAACCTGCAGCTCTTCCACGTGACACTTGATGCTGGCGCCATTTTAAAACGTCCAGCTTTACAGTATTAAAAAAGATATATACAGTCTTGGCCTCTTGGGATTTTCCTACCTCTTAACAAGTTTGAGTGAGGGGAATTTGTTGTATAACTCATTCACCTGGATAGTTAATTTAGCAGTGTGGGGTGATGGACTGGCAGGTGTCTCGACACAGGTAGCTGGACCCTATTGGAGTCTGCTCGGCCTCATCCAGTACTTTGAGTCATTAACGTGGACCTCTTCACTATCTACAGGTTTCTGTGAGGTGAAAACCATCCCAGAAGGTTTGTGCTTCAGTTTTGGAGACTCACATTCTAGTGTTTAATAGTCTTTTACTTTGCATCAATAAGTTCACCCATAGAGTCTGAACGCAGCATTCTAACCAACCATTTGTTTGTGTTAGCCGTTAAGTTAACACTCCAGCATTTCATCTACATAGTTCCAAAAACAAAGTGAAACCTCAGAATACGGATTCTAAAACCTGTGGCTGACGTCGTGGTGGTTACATCCACGTTGGCAACCCAGTGATCACTTCCTGTTTCATATTGTACTTGCTTACCACATATACTATACTGGGGCTGTTGTTCTGGGGCTGTTGTTCTGCTTTCTCCTTTGTTCCTGCCTTTGAGATAGGAGATATTCTTGTTTGTTTCTAACTTTGAGTTAATTCTTTGATATTTGATGCCTCACTTATTTAAAAAAAAACAAAAAAAAAAACAGCATTAACTGGTTGTGTGAATCCCATTCTCTTCAGTTTCTCCTATTCCATCTATCATAGGGTGAGAGTGGGATTACACCCTGGACAGGTCGACCAATCTAAGGCAGTACTAATGCGGACAGCCCTGTGTTGGCATTCAGTATTACAGTCACACCTATGGGGAATTTCTAATCACCACCTAAGGTAATCCCACTAATTGCATGTCTTTGGGAGAGAACCCATGGAAAATTTCAAATTACCCTCAGTTGGTGTCTTTCTGAATTTGGAGGGTCTCTAAAGACAAAATCTAACATATTGGAGGGCGTGATCACAGTGATGTTAGAAGAAGCTGAAGCCAGGTAATGAGTACATATTAGGTTGTAGCACACGACACATTGCTAAAAGAAAAAAACAAACATGAGATTGTGCTGCCCAAACTGTAGCTGACATGCATCCCGCACAAAAGGGAAAGTAATAATGTATAGACATTGATTATGAGATGACATTGCTTCCAGGACAATTTAAGGTTTCGTGAATAAATACGTCTGCAGGTTGTTCAAAACGCCGCTGCAGGGCTTCTGACTACCACTGCTAATTCAGTTCTTCTGACTCTCCAATAACCTCAAAGTCTATTTTCAGTGGCTTTGACTTTTAGAGCTCTGCACAGACACTCTCCAGCACACATCAGTAAACCTTCACATCCATACATCACCAGCAGGCCCTGGAGGTCATGTGATCAGTACCTGCTGACTGTGCATCAATCACATCAGAGAACTGAAGTAGACAGAACTCTCTCCCACTGAGTCTGAGATCTGCTTTTTAAAAATCAGCAAAAACTCATTTTTCCAAACTTGTTTTTTCGGGAAATGTTTGACTTTGTGGCTTCAGCATTTTGTTGTGAAGAACTATTAGTAAAGAAATGTGCAAGATGAAAAATGTTTTACTTTATTTGACTAAAAACAGTTATCAGACAATGGCACACCTCTTCATTTCCCTAAGCTGAGTTAATTTCAGCTCTTTAATGCTTCTCGTCTGTCATACTGTATATGTACTGTTAAAATAGTAGATGCTTAGTCTTCAGCGTGCTCTGAAAGCTTTACTTCAGATATTTTTCTTTCTATCTTTGTGTCTGTCCCCTGTGATTTCAATGCTCATCTCAGGCACTCAGCTCTGAAGATACTCTTGGACGGATCTGCTTCATCGCTCTTCTACTCATGCTCTGCAGCTAATTTGGCTTGCCCGGTGCAGCTGATACTGGTAGCTGTCCAGGCACGAACATGCACAAGAGTGGGCATCCTGAAACTCAAGTATTGTTCAAAGTAAACGATTGCTGGCAGCAGCGATGATGAAAGAGCCGGGAGTCATTTTACACAGAGATTTATCAGACATTTGAAACTTCAGTCTCCAGAGACCAGAGGCTGCTCATTTATAGCGTGTGAAGCTCAGACTGATTTGATACAGAGAACCGTAAACTAACTTCATCACCCGTATTACTGTCTCTGGCTTCATGATATTTCTTTTCCCTACATTTGTGCTTATTTTATAGCTCATAGTTTCCTTTACAGACTGGATCCTGCTGCATAGGTTTTAAAAGACTAATCTGCAGAACTGTATACACCGATCAGACATAACATTATGACCACTGGCAGGTGAAGCAAATGACAACGATTGTCTCTTCATCATGGCACATGTTAGTAGGTGGGATATAATAGGGAACAAGTGAACATTTTGTCCTCAGAGTTGATGTGTTAGAAGCTCTTGTGGGCTGTTCCTGGTCTGCGTTGGTCAGTATCTATAAAAAGTGGTCCAAAGAAGGAACAGTGGTGAACCAGCGACAGGGCAGCCAAGAGTGGGCCTTGTGATGTGATCCAATGGATGAGCTACTTAAGCTCTAGTTGCTGAAAAGGTTCATACTGCTTCTGATAGAAAGGTGTAAGAATACTCAGTGCATCACAGTTTATTGTGTATAGCTGCAGACCAGTCAGGGGCCCGTGCTGACCTCTGTCCCCTACTGAAAGTGCCAAAAATGGGCACGTGAGCATCCAAACTGGACCATGGAGCAGTGGAAGAAGGTGGCCTGGTCTGATTAATCATGTTGTCTTTGGCAAGAGTATGCATGAGAAGAAGGCAGTTTGATTCTTGGATAATGCCATTCATGAGGATGTTACTTTGACACAAACCTACCTAAGCATTGCTGCAGACCATGTACACCCTTGGAAATGGTATTCCCCGATGGCTGTTGCCTCTTTCAGCAGGATAACGTGCACTGCCTAAAAGCCAAAATGGTTCAGGAATAATTTGAGTAGCACACCAACGAGTTCAAGGTGTTGACTTGGCCTCCAAATTCCCAGATCTCAATCCCATCAGGCATCTGTGGGATGTGCTGGACAAACAAGTCCGATCCATGGAGACCCCACCCCCGCAACTTAAACGGACTTAAAGGATCTGTTACTAACATCATCTTGCCAGATACCACAGCACGCCTTCAGGGGTCTAATAGAGTTGGGTCAGAGGTGTTTTGGCAGCAAAAGGTGGAACACCACAATATTGTTGGTTCACCAATCAAAACTATTTTCTTTATAAATGCTGTGATGCAAGTGTTATTTTGTTGTGCTTTCATTTATCAATCATGCACATTAAAGTGGTTTATTGCCATTTACTGTAGAGAAGTGCAGTTTTAGAGGCTAGATAAGAGGAAAGTGAGTTAAATTAGCAAACGCAAACACCGATATCAGCGTCTGCACTCCCTGCCTTATCATTATGAATCATCAGAAAGTGGCAGTCATGTTCTGCTACAGCAGATGCTCACATTTATTTATTTTTTTACTTCTATCTGCCTCACAGAAAGCACGTCAAGCTGAAAGCATTTCTCTGGATTTGGTTGTTTATTACAATCAGAATATTTTCTCTTCTGTTGCTCTAATGAAAACCATTCAGGTTACATTACAGTAAAGCCTTTTCCTGCGATAGGAAATGCTTCCATTTTCATTCAGTGCTTCCATTAAAATGCAGCTTGTACAACAACAGTTCCTCCTGATCAGTGAAATTGTTTGGCGGCGCCCACATTTGTTGCCAATGCCAAACCATCTGCCACAATGCAGCACTGACTCATCGAAGCCGCCTGCGCTCTCTTTTGAGAATCCATAATTTCCACAAGGTACCTCCTTTTCTGTCTCGTAACAATGCACTGCACCTTGCCCGGTATTTCTCTGCGGCTCTGCGGAGCTGAATCAAACTCAGACCTGAGTATGTGGGTGCAGAAGTGCTGCAGATAAAAGAGCAGTGCTGAGCTGTGAGGCAACTGTGCAAGTAATACATAACTCTGGGGGTTGGGGGGAGTGGGGGACATCCAGATTTCACGAGCGAGCGCCACGGCTTTGAAAAAGTATTTAAGAGAGAAGGAATGCTGCAGACTAGACAAAGATCATGGGGTTTGGGAAAGGCTTCGCTCGAGGATCAATGTGAGTCAGTGTCAGGCAGAAGAAGAGGGAGAGGCGAGGAAAATACGATCAGGTGTGAAGGGCAGGTAGGCTTTTATGACAGGATGGGTGCGGCCCTGTTCCTGAACCTCATAGTTATTTCCAATCACACACGTCAAGCCTATCCTACTCTATTGAAGAATATTCAGCTTTATGCCTTATTGTCTGGTTCGCTTGTTGGACTGTTTTGTCATGTCTCTGTTGTTCAGGCTTACACTGATTTGCGTGTAAGCACATGTAAGCACGTGTACACACATACACACACGCACATATATTGTCTCTCTCTCTTTCTCTGTCACTCACTCCTGACCTTGGCACCTATCAGTAGCTGATAATCTAAACAAAAAGTGGTGGCAGTGTTTCCTCTGATCCTGAGCACAGGCGGCGACAGATCCAGTGTCTGGAGGATAAACTTGATGCTCCAGCCTGCTGGTGTCCATTACTGACGATCTCACCAGTGCAGCCGATACCTTACCCCAAGCTTTCACGGCTTCACTTTTCTGTCTGTTTCCACTGCATTTATTTGTGAATTTTCTTCAGTAATGCTACTGCTGGTCTCAAATTCCCATCATACCTCTGTTAGTTCTTCTGCACTTCTATTATGACGTATAAAGGGAGTGTCTGAAAACAATCCACAGTCATGAAGGGTGGTGTGTGAAGTTACAGCATTGTTTTGTTTGCTCATTTTTGTTCTCCTCTCTCAGGCAAAGAAACTCTGAGGGAAACTCACAGGTGTGGTAAAGGGAGGGGAGTAATCAAAAAAATAATGCGCTCACGTACCAGAATTAAAGCAGAATCCCAGTTGGCTCATGAAAGCCCCCGTCAATGTGTTTCATGATGCCTAAATTTTCTTTATTGAATCATCAGTATCTGTGTCTGAGCTTAAAGCTTCTCATAAATCTTTCAGGTACAGGCTTCCAGGGGCTTTTCCAGATAAGCACCAGTAATTCAAAGGAGCACAGATGTGGAGGGGGGGGGGGGGGGGTTTGGTTGAGTG
>VURO01006331.1:30434-57035 GCA_015108175.1 Pelvicachromis taeniatus
TTTATTTATGTTTTTTTTGTTTGTTTATTTGTTTTTTTTTTTTTTGTGGGGGGGGGGGGGGGGGGGTTGGCATATGTGCACAGTTGGTGTGAGCATATGCAAAGCTTTCAGCACCTCAACAAAGGCTAGTGTAGCTTGTTACAGTGCAGTTATAATTTAATAAGTACATGCCTGCAGTAATGTATACAAAACATATTTATCCCTTAACATTTCATCCCTGAAGGAAAGTGATGTAATCCTCTGTTTCCATTAACGTTTCCCAGTTGTTGTAGCTACTGGTAGCTAAAGGCACAACTAGCAGCAGTGGGTTGCAGTGATATATTTTTTATTGTCATTTGCACAAACTTTGTCATCCATAACAGGATCAGTTGTACTATATGTCAATCAAAGAACTTTATGGACATAACCAAATATTATTTGTAAAAACAAGCGACACACCAAAAGAAAACTAGATGTTTTGCAGTAAAGCTCTACAGCTTGGCTAATATCCTTGGCAGGTCTTTCTTTCATATAAGGCAGAAATGATACCTGTTAGAAAACTTAAGTGTGATAGACTTTGAATTTACCTTTCTTTTCTCATAGGTTTAGTGTGTGGGGGATGATGAGACATATTCAGATGCTTTCTTCGTGGAAACCTGGTCTTGGTTGGGCCCTCTAGGCAAACTCACTTTTTGATTTTTAAAAACCATCTTGAAGACTAGAAAGAACCACATCCTTTCTTTTCCCCCCCACCCCACCAATTGGGCATTTAGATCAAGAGAATTATAAATTGTTATTACAAAGGAGGAGCCCCCTTCAGACGTGTTGGAGAGGCTCTTTCAATGAGGCATCAAAGCCACCCTGTTTATGATCATTGAGGCTCCACTACTCATTAAAGTGCACAGAATGGTCATGGTGCTGCAGCACACTACATCCTCTTTGAGCTTATGATGCTTAATCATTGAAGTGCTTTTGATTTAAAGGAGACTAATTGACCCTTTCACTTCTGTCGAGTTGATCATGTTTCACAACGGGTGCCATTTGTGTGATGTATCAGGTAAAAAGTCGTCTAGAAGTCTACATTTGATTTAGAGGTTGTTTTTTTCCTAACTGTTCTTTTAACTACATTGTGAAATTAGGCAGCAGCGTTTGCCATGCTAAAACTTTCCCCATGGACAACAAACATTTGTAGCAACTCAGTGTATTTCCACTGCACTTTCTGTTAAAAAGAGGACCCAAGAAAAATTCCTTGTCAGGGGGAAAGTTGTTTTTTTGAAAGTTCAGGTGCACTTTGGTTTGGTTTGCAGCCCTGAACATTTCCGAGTCGAGTATTTTATCTCTCTCATGTTATTTCTCTGCAGTAGATTGTAAAAAACTGTTAAAAGTTTAAATTGAGAAAGCTCCTTTCCTGAAATAAGTCAAGAATAGCATCAAAAAACAGTAAATTACAGTCAACAACAGCACAGCTTGACTCTTCTCCATGCTCACTGTTTTTGTGATATTGCCTGGCTTTTGATCTCCTGCATTTCCACCACCTAATGCAGCGCAGTGGTGTAGTTAGTTGTATCGTCACGTGAATATGATATCTAAAACCAACCTTTGCTTTTACATACACCAGTGGTTTTATTTTCCCAATGGAAAAACCAAAAACAAACAGTATAAAGGGTTTTTAATTTCTTAATAAAGTTCATTATTTCTGGGTATTTGGGGCAGAAACGTGGCTTTTTCCCCCTGAATTTGACACAAATTAAAGTTTATAGTCTATATTTTTGCAGTTTGTTACCTTACCTTGTTTTCCACATGTACTCAAACAAATTTCACACTTTATCAGACATCTGTTGTCTTGTAGGTCATTCTGGGAAACCACAGACTGTATATAGGAGAAGGACATACCTATCGTGATATTATCAGTGCGTCTCTTTTTGAAGCTTATCACTGATGAGCTATGGTTCTTCACTGAGAAACTGAGGTAGTTACTCATCAAACCCAATGCTCCATGTTATACATCTATTGGATCCCAACCGGGACCATAATTTACAAATGGACATAAGGCGGTATTTGACAATACTTCAATTTAGCAATTGAGTTGATAAACTAACAGAGAAAGTGCTCACTGGAGTCATAGATGAAGAAGCAACATAATTTTTATATTTTTCTCACATACCTCTTTAAAATGTAACTTTTTTTTCAACAAGGGAGCTGCACCCTATTTGAGGGTTTCAAGCAGTTCTGGATGTAAGTCACATCAATCTTGTTTGGCGTCTATGGGAAAAACAAAACGAAACACTTAGAGAGATCTTTTTGAGTTAGCCTGTTTGCATACTGCTTGCAAACTGGTAGAAAAAAATAAAAGAACAGCTGGGGTTGATGGAAATGCCTTTAGTTTTGAACTTACTATATTGAATAGTTATAGAAGTGGTGATGTTGCTCATGTGTTTTGAAAAAAACAGGAGAAAGTTTGACTTCCTTTCTGAATTTAGAAATGGAACTGAGAAAGTGACAGCACTCTGTACAATATAGGAACAAAAAGCATGCGTTGTGCATTGTATCTAACACGTATAACAAGTAAATTTATAGTAAAACCTTCCCTTGAGCATATTGTTGCTAATGTAAGTTGATTACAATTGCAAACTGAGTACTTATTAGAATTCCAAGGGTCAACAGCCTTGTGAGTCCTTTAACAATAACTAAAAAGCTAAATGCAATGTCTGAATAAAAGAAACTCATACAAAAAAAGCCCTTTGAAAGGAATTGCTTTTACAGTTTTTTTTTTCCTGGTTTCTATGTCTTTGAAACATTGCATAAAGGCATATGCTTCTTTTTTAATGCAATTAAAAGTGAAAGAAAAAATCTACAGCACTTTTTCAGGAAAATAGGCAATGGACAAAAGGCCAATTTTTTTTCTTTTTGATCCAAAGTCCTTGGGTCTTTTTAAGTGCATTAGTCCGCTAATTAAATATTATATGTTTAACGAAAAATGCCAGCATGAAAGCAGCTGGATTGTTTGACTCAAAGACACGGCTGCAGCCTTGATGAGCGGAACTGTGCACGACCATGAGGAGGTAAAGAACGCCATTGTAGCTAGTCCTCCCCTCATTTGACCCGCCATAATCCTTTCTACTGATTTTACAATCACATTCCCTTTTGTGCTTCCTTCACAGATAAAGACAGTAGATGCAGCTATATAGTGGAAGGACTCATTGACATTTCTAGCGTGTCACATGTATTTTGTGTGATTGTGAGTACATACAAACATATCATTTACTAATCAAACTGTTTGAAGGACAAGTTACCTACCACTTATCCTACAAGGAACCAACATTGGCACAAGGAAGTCTTATTGGTAAAATCTCTCACTTAACATAACATTTCAAGTTGCTGTAGTCATATTTTATTCTCTTCTATTGTAGATTCCAAAGTATTTGCCTCCTGCTTTTGATTTTCTCAATCAGTCTCAAGAGTTTTGACCCCTCGACCTTTTATTGTTGTCTGCTGTAAAGCTTTTTATCTCAAGCGTTTATATGCGTATACTGGCCAATGGTTTTTGCGTTATAAAATTTAGGCCCAATGCCATCATTCAATGCCACTGCAGGAATTACTCTTCCTTTTATGTAATAATGCAGATTACAAGGGTGTGGAAGCTGGTTTGGTGAGCAGACCAACTTTAATACAGGAGTTTGGTATCTGTTAGCTAGTTTCACGATTTTATTAATCATAATGTCATGTCTTTCTCAAACCTTAACCAAGTTTGATGTATTGCTGCGTTGTAGAGAATACATACAGCAAGTATCACAGTAGCTTCATCTGTCTTTACTCTGCTTACAGGTCACTCACTTTTTGGGTACTTCGAAACTAAATAACACGTAAGACAACAGAGCCAAAGCATAGAAACAAGGTTTACCTAAACCTAACCATTCCCTAATGATATTTTATGTGCCATAACTTCAAGCTATCTCTACCGTCAAGTTATTCCACAGATGCTGTTACAGAATCCAAGCAATGACAATACAAATGTTAGAAAACAGAATAGTCTGAGGTTCTGGTGAATCATCCAAATGCAGACATTCTTCTCTAGAATTGCCTTAAAGTGCTTAGAAAAATCAATAATTCCATGACATCCAAACTGCTCCATCCACTGAAGATACTGTGATAGGATCAAAAACTTCAGGACAGCCATTGGATCTTGTGGTGAAACTGTTTTGACAATTCTGGAAATACTGTTTTGACAATTGTAAAAATGCTGTGGCAGTGGAAGATATATCACAAGGCCATAAGGACTTGGTGAGCGTTTGAGAAAAATAACATGTGGTTTTGGTAGAGTACTGAAAATTTAAAGAATCAGACTATGAGCTATGGAGCCTCTGCCACCCATTCTGCCTTAACCTAAACAAATATTCACAACAGAATGACATCACTCTGCTCAGTTTTGGTGTTGTTACTCAACAAAGGTAATGTGTTACACAGAACCCATTACTTAAAAGTAATGCAGTAAGTTATTTCATTTCGCAGAATGACTTTATGCTAGTTTTGTATTAGCGTCCTGTCTGTGCAGAAGGCTACAAAGAGTTGTCTTATTAGCATAATGGAACTATTTTTCATGGCAAGTTGCCCCAAAGTTCTATTTCATGTGATGATATACATATGATCCAACACTGAATTACATTACCTATTTGAATAATCAGTGTAGCACTTTTGATCAATACCAGATTCTTTTAAACAGAGAAATAAAGAAAGCTTTAATTTGAAAAGCTCTTACAGTTATAAAGTTGAATCTGGATCACACTGCTCATTTCTGTCTCTTTATATCATCATGTTCTGTTATTTATATACATTGGAAGAATAAAAATGTGAGCGATCTGCCTCATAATTACAGTTTGAGTGCACTTAAATGAGTGACAGTTTTTTTTTTACAATACAATGTCCTCAACTAGTAGCTTTAGCGTACTTGTTAACGCCTCTTGTTTATTTTCAAATGTATTGTCGTAGGGTCCTTACTTTACTACATAAAGCACCTTGAGGCGAGTGTTTTTCTGATTTGAAGCTACATAAGTACATTTGAATTGAGCCGAAAAGCAAACAGCAAAGTATTTCAGTCAAAATTCCTGGTGTTGGTCAATCATTTCATTGTTTATGTATTTCCATGGCACATGGCATTTAAATATAAGTAAAAGGGTGAATAGTTAGCTATTCCTACACATCTCTATGACAAAAAAAAAATGTTCAATAAACTGCTGAATTGTAGCTGATTCCAGGGAAGCCATGTTGTGGGTACAGTCTATTGGAATTATACTTGTTCTTGTCATATAAACCTAAAAGAAACAGGTGGTTAATATTATAATAAAATAGCAATAAGTACAACTGTGCCTGTTATGCTATGACAAATTTAAATGGCTTATTTGCAGATTTGCCCCAGTGTGTGTTCACTTAATGTGCTTTTTGTTTAGTGAACCTATACATTACATTATTTTCTAATTTCCTGAGGCATATTCAAGGAGATTATACCAAGAACATACAATGTTTTGGCATAATTGTGGGCCTAAATCTTTGTGAATAATTGAATAATAATAAGCATTGACATCAGTCAGCATTGCATTTTGGTTCATGTACATAAAACTTTTATATATTCCTCCTGATTCGGTTTCGCCTGTGTTTACACAGCGACGGCTTAAATAATGTTGGTCAACACAAAAGATTTTCTTTAAAATTTTCATTTTATGGCAACATTAATGAACACCCTGTAAGTCACACATGATAGTTTTACAGCAAGTCATTCTGAAAGAGAAACATTGAAATAATGCCCTTGATACAGTAAATAAGTTGAAATGAAAGGTTGTTTTTCACCAGAACTGTGGTACACCCTGAATACGCCTGCAAATAACCCTCTTATGTGTTTTATGATCAAGCTCAATTTTTGTGGCTTTATGTGACTCGGCTGAATGTGGGAACAATTAATTCATTTCTGGCATGAGCCTCTTCTCAATTTGCCAAATAGGCTTATCGGGATACTGACTGTGGTAAAACAAATATTTAAAAAATCACAGTGATAGCAAAACATATTAACTCACACTATACAGCCTGAAATAACAAACAATGGGAAGCACTTTTATAAGGCTTTATAAGGTTATTCTATGCTTTTCCATTTCCACCATCTGACAAAGACACATATGGACCACATCACTGCTTGACACAAGAAACTCATAAGTTCTCTGCAAACGTAGAGGGATTAATTAGTTAATTGCCAGTCCAAAGTATTCCTCTTTCTTCTCAAAATAGAAGTTGAGTCGTGCAGTGGCATATCTGAGAAAACAGCAGGGGACAGAAAACACATGATTAGATAACACAAAAAAACCTTACACGCTATACAAAAATAAACGGGCCTTAAAGATTGTACAGTTGTACATTGATCTGTTGGCTGGAAAGTCACGTTGCCCTAGGGTGGTATGTGTCAAAATTAGCTCAAATTTGCTCAGGCAAGTATGTCACATAACTGAGACTGTCTTGTCTGTTTCTGTATATGACGAATCAAGCATTTTTGAGTCATGGCAAATTTTGTCTTAAGATCATATATGTAAAGCTGATTCTCTTTACTGTAGCTGTACGTTTTACTTTAGGTAACTTTGCTGGGTGTCACAAAAAATAAATCAAATTCTAGTCACCACTTGTAATGCTTTACATGATAAGAAAAATATACCCATTTGTACAGTGCTTTTATATTAGATACAGTACTTTCCAATTACAGACACACCCATGAAACATCAGGCAGAATTTGGAATTCATAGTGACAAACTGGGAGTGAAAAGACTCGTTGCACTATTGACAATACCCAGTGCATCATTGCACAGCGAGCCACTGGCTTTGACAGGTAAACAGCATCTTAAAGGTATATGAAAGGCTACAATTCCACAATTCAATTCAATGAGACACATTTTTATTTGATCATACGTCCCTGTACTAAACATACAATATTATTAACATTATTAACATTCTTTGGCTGAAACCTCTTTGACATATTAACAACTTGCAAACTGTTTAATCATTTGAGACATACTTGTTATGTCAAAATATTTTAAGTCTTTTCAGTCTCAGTCTTTATATGGGAATAATACAAAGTAGTACCTAAAATTATTATTCAGGATGCATTGTATATATCCAGAGGCAGCAAAACTACAGACATAATTTGCCTAATTATAGATAATATTGTATAATAAATTATATTCTAAATATAATACTATAACACATATTATAGTAAATTATATTATATACTAAATATAATAATATACTTGTTAAAAATTCACTTCTTGCTCAAAATATAAAAGTAAAAGGTGCATGACAATACAAACAGTATTTACAAGCCTTTGCTAAATACTTTGTTGAAGCCCCAGCTGAAGTCTTTTTGAGTATGATGCTACAAGCGTAGTGGAATCTGTGAAACTCCATCAGGTTGTGTGTTCTGTGTGTTCTGTGTTTGGTATGGCTAGCGGAACACTGTGATACCCCCCCCTCATACCCCACACTGCTGTGGGGTATGAGGGGGCGTTCCTAATAAACGTCCGTGCTCTCTGCAGCTTAGCATCACAGCTAGCGCAGGTATAGCACGTCAGAAACAGAAGTCTCTGTCTCCTCCTTGTCTGAGCTTGAGGACAAAAGCATTGTCCTGAATTGGTTTGCACTCTGACATGCAGTGTCAGCTTTGAGACCATATATATACACGTGTGTGCCTTTCCAAATCATGTCCAAACAACTGAATTTACCACAGGTAGACTGAAATCAACCTGCAAACAGGATACGTACCTGATTTGCATATCACGGCAAAGATTGTGAAGACATATGCACGTGTTATATTTTTGTTTTTACTTTTAATTAAATGCAACAATATCAAGTAAACATTTTTCACTTTGTCATTATGGGGTATTGTGTGTATTTAATCCATTTGTGACAAATGTGACAAAATGTGGATCAGGTGAAGCGCCATGACTGCTGATGAATGTCTCAAACGTCTGTCATGTAAAACACAAACAGAGAAAAACAAAGGGAATTAAAAAAGAAGAAGCTCTAATTGTGGTTGCCTACATTGTAAATGGCAGGTTCTGCCTCCATATTTAACCAGAGAAATTAATATAATCAGGGGTTAAAGTGGGATTCAGCAGGTGTGGGGATCCTGAGATTAGTTGGACTGAGTGAATATAATCAGCATCATCAGACTAAACTGACTTTGATATCTGCTACTCCTGATGTAACCTAACATTGACCATGACCATGGCAGCCACTCTGCATCAGTCCATCTCTTGAAACCTCACCACAGCACTGCAAACTAACCTGTTTGGCCTGCCTGCATGTTCACAGAACCTTCAAATAACAGAAAGGTATTCCAGCATTTTACTATTTGTGTTGCAGGAATTTCACAATGTGAAAAAACATAACCTCATATCGTGTGCAGATCAGATACCCATTCAAAAAAAAAACTCTTAAATGAAAGTGAACATTACTTGTATGCTTTAAATTTCCAGTTTCTCAAATTTCACTGACTACCAGTAGTCCTTAGCTTTAATAAAAATCTGTCTTTTACCTCTCTTGTCCATCTTTCTCCATCTCTGACTGAACTTCTCTCACAGTCTTCAAAATATAGCAGCTACACCTTCAGCTAGCAGACATGGTCTAGTTCAGCTGAAATTAGCTGCCACTTAAAAAACATCTATAGTCTAGCTAGAAGCTGATATGTATTGACCACGTCAACATTGAAGATGCTGTTCTGCATTACTGCAGCCTACCTTAACATCTGAATATAGTACTTAAAAGGTCTTTTATCCTGCCTACTCCCTCATTGGAAAATGTACGAGTACAAAGTAGAGGTATTTCTGTTAAAATGTAGGGAGTAAAACTCAAAAGTAAGTAAAGCACATGTACCTGGAAATTCTACACAAGTAGAAAGTAGAAAGAAAGTAGTTGTACTTTGTTGCTTCCCAACTCTGTATATATGTAAGACCATAATGTTTCTGTTAGTGTTCGCTACTGGCCGCTCTTTCTGTCCGGTTTAGAGCTCAAGGTGGGTGCTGTGTTTTTGTTTGTCAATCTTGCATAACAATAGCGTCAAGACTCTCAAATGAAGCAATGAGTCTGAAAGCTGTGCCAAAGCTTCTGCGCATCTCAGAACTTAGCAGCAAGAGAAGTGGTTTTGTGTTTGTTCGAACCATATTATCGAATGCCTCAATAAATCTGATGTCTGAGTACGCTGTTGCCCTTGGCCATTATACTATACCCTTTGAAATAAAGTGAAGTTTCAAAAGCACAGAAAATGGAGGCACAGAGAAGAGTTTGTCCTTTAATCAGTGCTTTCACAGAACTCCTCAATGCCAAATCAGTTTTCAAGCTCTTGTGTTGTGAGACAAAAACGATAATTTAGTCACATGCCTTTTAGTTATTCTTTCCCACCTGCATCTCTGGGTAAAGCTACACTCTAATTATTGTGTCAAAGCCTGGCTTTTCTTGTCTGCTTTTGTTCATCGTTTTCTCCTTTCTTTTAGTTTTTGCTTTGCTGAAGGCTGACCTTTAGATTTACCAGTAGATGTTTGATAGAGATAGGTGGTACACTGTGTGTATAACCTTTGCCACTGCAAAAAAAAAAAGGGAATAGAATAGAAAGAAAAAAGTTAATAATAAAAATTTGGGGGAGTACAAATCATTGGCGGAGGCGAGCAGACAATTTTCACTTCGCTCGCTGTGGTTTGGCGAGCCTCAACAGGCGTTTTCTCTGGACAGACTTAATTTCAAGCAAGTCATGTGCCACAGTTGATAACTGACACTTCTGTCATTTACTCAGACAGCAGAATGAAGCCTCCCTTATCCTTATTGGTCCCGAAAAGTAAAGTGTTTGCTCATCATTTTCATTTTCATATTTTCATAATGACCCAGTCGAATCAGATTCTGCTGACTGCTATGGCAGCATTTTCTGTATACAGGGGGGGAAGGTAGAGCTGTTGTACAGCTATGAACATGCTGGTTCCCATGCAAGTTTGGATGCTGTATAAACTGTGAAATAAATCAGAACATGACGTTCGTATATTATGTGGTGAAATACAGCTAATTTAGAATTTGCAGTTAACATACTCAGTGTGGGGTGGCACCACTAATCACCAAACCACCCTGCTGCCTATGTGTATGTTTTGGATGCTAGCAAGACAACTGCTGGAACATGCTCAAGTTGTAGCATGGGCATGTTCATCACTACTTTGAGCAACGCTGTTGGAAACCCAGGAGACATGTAGTAAGATGACCTAATGTTTGGTGGTTTACAGCATTCTGCCATGCGATTGCATTTGTCCCTAACTATCAGGAACCTTCACGTTAACTTTTATCGAGTGGAAAAAAGTTAGCGTTCATCCTCCAATTTCACTGTGTTTATGTTACGCTAACATAGCTGTGTCGCTAGCGTTATCATACCAGCTTGTCCAACTTCAATAACCCTACAAAAGTCACTGCAGTTTAGTTTTGTCTTCATTTATGTTGGAAGCGATAGCAGAGCTGTACGTTTGAATTTTTCAGAAATCTCTGTCAGAACATGTTATATCATGTTTAGGTGGAAACTACTGAGCTAACTTCCTGCTAACTTCTAATGCCATTACATTTAATATATTCTCTTTTCATGGATGCCTGGATGTTCAACTTAATTGTTACACCTGGTAGAGCAGCAACACTGATCATTTTATTAAAGATGAAAGAAATTAGACAGGTTTTAACTCTCAGTGATGCCGCAGTGTTTGTTTGACTTTGGGACTTGAAGTTTGGACCTGCATTACTCCGCGAGGCTCATGACGACAGTAGCCGTAATGCTCCGACAATCCATCAAGCGGCGCGGCTTCGTAGCTTACCAAAGTCATGCTAAGACATTTTTTGACAGATTTTTGAGCGTCGTATACTACATAAAATTGGTTTGATGTCAGTAAGCACAACCAGAATTCATACATAAGGCGCACTGTCGATTTTTGAGAAAATTAAAGGATTTTAAGTGCACCTTATAGTCTGAAAAATACGGTAATGTAATTGGCCATTTCACCCTCCACAGGTAAAATCCATTTGAGGACACCCTCCCTCCTATAAGAACAGCAAGCTTCACAGACAATCCCATTTATCCCTATTTTTATTAAGGGTGACACCTAAGACCAGCATACTTAATGTTTATCTTCATCAGAAATGAATGGAGGCTTTTTTGTATTTAGCAAGAGTAGGGGAAAATGATCTCCTGCCAATTCAGGTATTCCATTTCACAATGTGCTTTTGTGCACAATTCCCTCAATTTTGTAGTCGAGCTATTCCAAACAGTGGGCCTCCTCCTTGTTCATTTCCTTATAATAATGTCTTTGTCAAATAACAGCTCGCCTTGCCAGCACGTCCACAAATCTAGACCGCTGACTTGCAGACACTTTCAACACATGAATAAAATCATATAAGAAAAGTAAATATGGATGGTAAAAGGAGGGTGGGTTTGCGTTCCCCTTGTGGCTCCCTATTGTCACATCTACATCTGGCTCTGGTTAGAGCACAAGGCCTGGGTGACGCCTGTCACTCGTTGGGAAGTTATTGGAGATTTGGCTCAGGGGGATAGCAGTGGGAGAAATTACACACACACACAAGTACGCACACCCATGCAACAACTCAAGGTTTAAATATTATACTCATTTGCATGTATTGTACAAAAATTGCACAATTCCTGAGGCTGTCTGTCGTATATATGTCTGCACTAATGTAAAGGTTACCTACATCTGAATTTAATAATGTTGTCACTTTAACAGTTCAATGAAGCCAGCAATGTTATGCATCTCTTGCCTGAAAGGGGCGCTTAATTGTATGAATGTGTCTCGCATGATAGGGATGGGTGTGGGGCAGAGGTTAGCTAGGTAGTAGTCTACTGCTTTTAAACATTAGACTTGGTTCTCCATTGTTGTTGTTACTCTCAGAGCTCATTTCAGTTTAACCCTCCAGTTAAAGAAAGGTAACTCAACCCTCACCATCCACTTTAGGACAACCTCAGCCGGTAGCTTAAAGGAGTAGACGTTCAGCAGGCACATGTGGCCCAGCCAGGGATGAGAGATGTATATGTAAGGCAGGAACGACGGCACTGGAACAATAGTGCCTCTGTGCCTCAGCACCCCTCTGGATCACATTTCCTCCAAGGTCCAGATTGAAATGAGGTGGGGGCCCTGTCGCTGATCTTGCAAGTGAGTAGAAAAAGCCACACAGAGGGGAGGGTGCCGTGTGTCAATAGTGATTAGGATCATGATCACAACTGTTGTGGGTGTGGGGCATGCAGAAAAAGGAGAAAGGCAGAAAAAAGTGGGGGTTGAGGGAAACATTTTGCCCTCCTGAACTGCCTGAGTGCTGTTGCTGGTGAGGAATGTCTCCTGGACTTGTTTAAGATAACTAGTCCTCATGGTGATCACTGTTAAAAATAAAAGAGGTTACTTTGGATCGCCTTTGAAAGTCTTTGTGAAAACCGAGGCTTTCATCTTATGATGATGTGCGGTTTATCAGCGAAGAAAAGCAGAGAATTTCATGTGTAAATATTTTGTCTGTGACATGAAGAGCAGACGAAGTGTGTTTGTCTCGCCTGTTTTTTTATGCCAGATTTTAAATACACAAAGACTTGAAGCATTGGGAGGAGAATGAAATATTTCTATAATCTAGGCTTAGGCTTTTTTAACTTTTTTTTTTTTGTTGCAATTTCTCTGCCAACAAATTCTTTGTCATTCTGTTCTAATGAAGATCCCGTTTGTCTAAACATTGCACTAATATACTGAGAGCCTAAATTCAATGTCCTATAAATATTTTTCTTTTTCAGAGTATTTCAAGTGATGGATGATGACATTAAGTGTTGAAAAAAAAAACTGCAGTGAAGTAATAGTTCTTATTTGTGGTTACATGAGTTTTTTTTTAATTAAACATTTACTGAGAGGGTTTTAATGTGAAGGTGTCATTTAACATAATTAGAACATCAATTTAAATACTAATGAACTCAACAAGTTTTTGATGTATGGGACATCTCACCTTTTAGGAAATTTGAGCGTTGTTCATGCAGAGTGATACTTTAAATTGTGGGAGTTTTAAATGTCTTTGTCAGAAGTTGGACAAACCTTTGAAAGTCAAAGTCAATTGAGGAAAAGCGAGATTGCAGGATGGCCCAGAGACCCCAGAGGAAGTTGGATGCCTGGTGGAAGTAAAAAAATTTATTAATTAAAGTTTTAAAAAGCATAACACTGGTTCATATTTGTGTCTGCTCTGATTTGGTGCCACTTTTACGGTATTTTACAAAACTGTAGAATTTAAATGGATTGAAAACTGAAAAAAAGAAGAACATTACAATATTATAGGAAAATGGAAAAATCCAGTTATCTGTTGTACTACCTAAATGATGTATTACAGACTTTTAAAGTTTTACACGTTCAGTACAGTATTGGACTCTGTCATCAACGAAATGACAACATGACAGCATTATGTGACCACACTGAGGTTCTTAAATGCCCTTTTGAAATAACTGAGTTTCAAAAGCATAACTCTTTGCCTCTCTGCTCCTACACAGAGGCCACAGTGAGGTCAGATGTTAGGCCTTGCTCAGGAACACTTCAGTAGGGAAAATGTGTGCTCGCTGAGACAATGAACTGAAGGAATCTCTTTGAATGACAGGCTCATTAGAACACACAGCCAGTCCCAGGAGAAGTGTAAAACTGTGGATTGTGTTTGCAGTGCAGAATCGCAGGTGCTGTATTTTTATGTTCTTGCAACATTCTCCTTTGCCATAGTGCACAACTGTGAAAACACACTTCAGTGACCTCCAGTTGTCATGTTGTAACTGCTCCCATAACTGCTGCCGCTGCTCCCGCTGCATGCCAGTTGCGTGCTGCTTAGTCAGAATGACAAACCTCTGTATTGAATGGTTCCCTCCTTAATGGTTTTGCTCACTTAGTCTTGCAGACTTCCATGCCTCCATAAATTTCTGTTGTTCTCCACCCTTATTGTAAATCTTCATGGTAAGGCCACTAATAGCAAGTCTTAATAAGATCCAGAAGGGCCTCTGTTCTGTGGCCCAGTGATATAATCACATTTTTATTTGATAATCAAATAAAGGGTGGAATGAAATACTTGAAGAGCAATGTGCGGTTTCCCTTGGCTTTTCTCCTTCGCCCTGGCAGATTTTCATCTCTAATCTCTGTCCTTAGCTGGAGATGGAGATTGAGCGTGTTTCCATTATGATTAATAACTGCTCTCCATTAAGAAAGCATTAATCTAACACTAAGCAGAGACTATCGGTGACAGGGAGCCATTGAGAAAAACGGAGATGATAAATGTGTGGGAAGAGTGACATCATCAAGCCACAGGCTTCAGCTTCAACATCATGGGGGATCCCTGCAGAGGAGAGGACGAGTTGTAAGGACCCCACTGCGTCTTGGCACAGTTTGCCAAGGATTAAGATGGGAAGGAGGCAGCTTCACGCCGCAGAGCTCTGGCAACTGGCCAGGCCTCGTCGATGCCATACAGTGGAACCACCCAGCTTCCTTCAGTGCAGGGTGGCTTCCCATATCCTACAGTGTCACTTTTATCTACGTCGTATAAACTACGGATTATAGTACCAAGAATTAACCAAGTGACACTAAGGTGATACAAACTGATAAACGTGTACTTAATTGATTTCATTAAAGGCAGACATAATCCACTTATTTAATCATGATGTGGCTATTTGTAAATATTTTTAAGCACAAACATATCAGTTTTCTGCCATGTATGCTTCATTTTGACACACAGCTTGCCAAAACGAGTTGAGCTGGAAACTTGGCTTGTTAAGTGTCGGTGATCAATTTCTCCTACTACCCTCAAGAGTCCGCCTCGGTTTGTTGCAGAAAATCTGATTTCAATCAACGTGATAATATCACTTCTATCACTCAGTTCCAAGCTATATTCTACCTCTTATACACACATATACACACACACACACGCTTTTCCCTCTCGGTTTTTTTGGCTGAAGCACAAGTTATTTTAAAAAGTAATATGCCTTCTCATCAATTCTGTGCTATTTCAAGAGACATTTACACCACCCCAAAATTGGTTGGACAATTCTGCATATTGTGTTGAGCTATGAAAGCACTTTTAGACAGATAGTCCAGCACCACTTGAGCCACCAAAGAATGAAAATTGTGGTCATAAGAAAAATAATTTTGGCTGCTGTGTTTCATTTTTCCTTGCGGTAGTTTCTAATCAACTCGGATGGAGTCCATCAAAGTTTGAACAGTGGTGGGTCAGCTGTGGATGGTTTGGTTTTCTTTGGGTTGGTGGTGGTGGTGGGGGAGAAGTAAATTGTTAAAATATGATGGTGAGGTGTTGCCACCCCGCCATTCCAGAGCTCAGCACACATATGGATGTTGTTGAAATGCATACACTAATCTCATAATATTGAGATATTCGAATCCCTCCAAGAGCAAAACCTAAGAAAAGGAAATAACTGTTGAGAGATTTGTCACTTTCCAAAGTCTTTCCAAAGAGCTAAGGCACTACATAATGATATATTTCAACATTTCAACAAAGTCAGTGGGAGCAGACACTTACAAGAGAGAATTTGCAGACTTGAATGTAGAGCTGCGTAACTTCTGCCTCTGTGACTGTGACCTCACGTCCTGTGCTGTGCTTGTAACTCTCCAGATAGGCTGTCAGCCAGTCCCTCTGCAGCTCCCAGCTCGGGTAGAGGTTGTAGTCAACATCATTCACACCTGGAATGCGACACATATACGTGCACATTAGTGGAACTACCGTCGGTGGTAAAATTCAACACAATGCCTAAAATAACTGTTTGTTTTGAAGACTTGCCAGTGAACTATATCTACTCTGAGTGGAGCAACAGCTCTTTGGTCAACACTTGTCAGATCCACTCAAGCAGTGTGAAACATTTGCTCCAAATGGACAAGTTATAAGAAAGCAGCATGGAAACTGGATGACAACATGCTGACAACAATATGTTGAAATTTAGTGGATAACATGTTATCCACTAAATTTCAGAGAAAGTATTGTGATTTTTGCTGCGCTGCATTTATTTGACAAGTGATTTATATAAAATGTTGTGAAGTGTAAATAAGCAGCCTGTGATTTAGACACATCTGTTGACTTCTACATACATCAGCAATGTTATAACATCTGGATTTGTTTTATTTTGAAACTCTGATTAGAAGTGCATTGTACAGATAATAGTGAAAGGCTTTATTTCAGCTACACTGGTTTTTCATGTTGTCAGTACAAAAGCTTCCATACATAAACAATCATGTGCAAATGTCTGCAAGACAGTTTCATCATTCAAGACCATGCCATCGGGCTAATTTTCAATTTTTGCTTGAGATGTAATCAGAAAGAAATAAGCAAAGAACACAATAAAAAGTTGTAATATTTGTTTCATTGAATAAAAGGTGCAGTATCTTTCATTCCAGCATGTGATTCGTGTGGAGAATGCCTGCCGCTTCCAGTAACTACAGTGCTTAGTATCATAATCAATTTTCTGAGCGTGCATCAATTTTACATAAGACTGTCAGACATAACTTCAGCTACAATCACTGGGAATTGTGGATAATTTGCAAGTTAGGACTTGAAAGCTGAATAATCTAAAATTACTGCATTGATGATTGTTCGGAACTGTTCAGACAATCCTTGTCGAGCTTTGCTCTTACACAGCTGGTCCGTCAAAGCCACTTTTATCACTGTGCAGAATACATACTGAATGCAGCAATTTTTCTGAGCAGTGTCACAAGAAGGAGATTGTTTCACGGCACATTATATCAGACATATAACATGATGTAGTCAGAGAAAACACAACGTTGAAAATATCACATCCTGTATTTACAATATTTACTGCAGTCGTATATTCCACATTAGGGAATCTTATATGTCCTGGCTGTGAAAAAGATTTAGAGGTAAATTGAAGCTATTTTCATCACAACACAGACCTACCAGCAAATTCGTTGAAGTGATTGCCGATATCGAAGGCCTGGTAGTTATAATCGGCATACTCGTAGTCAATGAATTTCACCATTCCTGATGGATGTAGGGGAAAAAAGCAACAGCAGTTACCAGGACAACCTGACAAACACATTTCAGCTATAGATGTACAACTGATGAGCCTTTGTGTTTTTACAGAAAGTACAGGAAACATGTGGGAGTCAAAGGAACAGGGAGTCTCCTTTGCTGAACATTACCCTGGGCAATATTTTTTAAAAGTTTAAAAAAAATTATAACAAAATGCCACAAATAAATTAAGACATTAAATAAGGGACAGCAGCTAGAATAAAGTTAGTTTAGCATTAGGCCTTCTTTTGTTTGTTACTGCTTTCAGGTTGATGAAATCCTAAAAAAACTGAATTTTCACGTTGATCACCAACATGCATTCCTCACCCTCTTTTTCGTTGTAGATGATGTTCTTTGTCAGGAGGTCGTTGTGGCAGAGGACAGTCGGTGAGTCAATCTGAGACAGGTGTCTCTTCAGTGACTCCATTTCCTGTGACAAAGTCTTAAAGCTGGGCACCTTTTGTAGATCTGCAGAACTGCAAGAGGTAAAATGTTGAAAGTATATTTTTTATGATGGACAAGGGCTCTTTTTTCCCCCATGAACGAGTGATGTCTTTAACTCACAGCTGCACTTGGCAAGTAGGTAAAGAAGCAGAGTAAGTTCAACACCCAAAGTCACTAAACGCTGTGCGATGTTTTACACCAAAGACTGCAAAAAAGAGCTTCGGCATTTAGTTAAAATCACTGAAGCTGAAAGATAAATTGATTTCCATTTACAAATACAACCCTCCTAATTCATCTGATGTATAATTTGGTAAAACTGCTCACAGTCTGACAATAACACACTTTTATTCAGCTCTGTTTAGCACATGTCCTTGTGCATTCTCCTACTGGGATAGTCTAGCATGGGAGGAGACTTTCGTCTTAAAAAATGTAATTGAGTGAAAATCAGAGAAAAGACATGCTCAGCTATTATATGAGATGTTTTAAGTCCTTTGTCTGCCTTTATAAAATTGTACTGTTATTCATTTTTTTTGTTAGAGCTAACTCAATGGTTCTGTAGTGGTCTAGGTTTACACATTTGCTTAACAAGCAAAAGAGCCCCAGTTTAACTGTGGGAGGAGACACAAATCAACTTGGGGTTGTATCATGAACGCCATCTGGTTTATAAAGATAAATCTGCCTTATCAACCATTGAAAAAAGCATGCATCAGGTTAGGTTAGTTAGTGATTCTAAATTGACCACAGGTGTGAATATGAGTGCGAATGGCATCCAGGGTGCAACCTTGCATCTCACCCCATGACGGCTGAGATGGCCTCCAGCCCTCCTGCAGGCCTGACTTAGACAGCGGAAGAAAATCGATAGATGGAAGTTGTCTATGAGATTGTTTTTTCCCAATGAAAATCTGAACTAAACTTGTATAAGACTCTTCCGTACACTTGGTAAGAAGAGCAAGAGAGTTTGAGACATGAAAGTAGAACTTGTTTATAAACTGACACAGTTCAGCAAGCCTCGCTGAGAGGTCACATGCCTTGTTTTCACTCTCTTGATTATTCAATCTATCAAAGACGGCACTAATGTCCTTGGACGTCAGTGCGAAATGCACCTGGAAGAAATGCTGTGCAAGCATCCGTCTCCTAATTAATTTTTGTGTTTCCTTTCCGACTGCCACGGCAAGAGGGTACTTTAAACAGTGTAATTTAAACACTACCTATTTATTTGAAAAGGGAACAAACAGATCCTCTGGTATTATACACACTTGGAGACATAATTTAGTGAGGCCTGCAAGGAACGCACAATAAAAGCAGAGGAGGATGAGCCTCTTTTATAGTGTTTATAGTCGTGGCACAGAGGCTCTGCTGTCTACATGTCCTCCACAACACAACAAGTCACTTTGTATGTTACCTTCTCTGCTCTGTTCAGTCAGTCTCGCTTCCTTCTGGGATAAATACATGGATTGAATAAAAAGATGCTGCGATCTAAACTATAACGTGCGTACCTGCATGCAAGTATGGCACATGCAGTTTTTTTTTTAAATACCAACTTCCTGGTTACAAGATCTTTGATAAAATAACTTTAAATTTTATTTATAATTGTGTTCATTTTATTTTATTTTATTGTTAAGCAACAGTGTACAAATGCTTTACATTTTAAAACCATGCTGCCTTTAAAAAAAAAAAAGATACAGGCCCAGAATAGAGTGCTCGATTCACAGCTACTTGCCCGTGACAGCTTTATTTAAAATCGACCCCCTCTGACACGCATAATTTATCTATCTCCTCTCTAATATGAAATAAAACATGCAGTTGAATGGTGAATCACCCTGATTCCTTTTCAACCAACTCATTCCTTTAACCTAACAACCCGACGTTCACATAGGAACCCACGATTACTTAGAATCAAAAGCTAAATGAAAGACTTACATTGACTTTAAATGGAAACCTGTCGTCTTGCCATCAGATCTTTTCCTCTCTCTTTTCTGTCCTTTTCATGAAAAACCGTGCGTCAAGTACATTCGCCTCCTGCTCCCTGTCAAGTCTCTGTAAGGTAATTAGTGGAATTTCCTCCTCTGGCGCTTCATTATCAATGTGCCTTATTTACATATGATTTCAAACACCAGCCGAGCACTGCAGATTTTTTTTTTCTTTTTCGTCTTTTTTTCTCCCCAAATCTTTCTCTTTTTTTACAGTTTTATGCAATTTGTAGGAGTGCAAACGGGAGACGTAGCAGGGGGGCTTTGGAAGAAAAAGAGGTTGCACTCTTGCTTTCCATTGCCTTTCTTTCTTTTCTTTCCCAGCTCTGACTTCTACTGTGCTCCCTCTCTCTGAACCTTGCAGCTGCTGCAGCCTCTTTTACTCTCCCCCTTCCCTCGTCTCTTTCGCTTCTCCCTGTGTTGATCTGTCTCTCTCCCCCTCTCTCTCTCTGCACAGCGGGTGGCTCGCGAGCTGAAGACCTCCTCTGCAGGTGCAGCCTCTTCCTGCTCTCTCTCTTTCTCTGCCTTTCTTTTACCATTTCCTCTGAATATCACATTCATATCAGCACTCATACAGTCTCAAGTACAAAAGTTTCTCTGATGCTTGTTTAAAAGCTTTTTTTTTGGTCTTTTCTTTTCCTGTCTCTGTGCCATGTTTTGCATGCAGTTTTCACACTCAAGAGACCAGTTAACGTGCAAACACACACACACAGGCACACACACACAAAGGCACACACACACACAGAAGATTTTTTGGTAAGATTAAAATAACCCAATTTCTAATTTTGTGTATTTGACACCTCAGAGTTATTTGTAGTGTTCCTTCCATTATTTTCTGATAGTTTGCCCACACTGTTATGATACATTTCCTAAATACTGATCACTTCCAGGTAATTTTAAATTGCTCTGTTTCTACTTGAGCGCGAGCTGCACAGGGCTGTCAAGTCTCAAAAATGTCTCACAATATAGCACCATCTATTGGGCCTGGAAATGTGGTGCAGTCTCCTATTGTATATATTGCAGTGATCCACATTCAGTCATGCATTTGTTGCTTTTAGTGGGTAAAGTGGAAAGGCTCACAATGTCCTCAGTGCTCTCTTTAAAACTGAAGCTTAGCAGGATATGCATCCAACTTTAGCAAAAGTGAACTTTAAACTTAAACTTTGTGGCCTTAATTTTCAGAAGCGGAGAACTCATTCATGCATAATTTGGTGTCTTGTGTTAACACATTTGTTTTTATCTCTGCAGTTTGTGATAAAATAAAGTCATTAATTTCAGCTCGTCCGAGGTAGTCTAAAGTTCTTTTGATGGATCACAGTTGAGATTGTCATATTAGCTAGAAGTGAAACTATTGTGTTTTAACAACCCCCACCTCCACCACCAAAAAAACCAAAATAAAACCAAACCCCAAAATGATGTTGTTTAATTATAGAGATTTTCTCTTGTATGTGAATCCTGGATGTTAAAAGTACTTCTTATCATAAAAGGCCTTCCGCTTCCAAGCCTCTACTTTATGGATGACTCATTCAGTCCCTAACTGCCTTGCACGCTGAAAGAAAAGTGACTAGAAACCTTGGGGTCTTCCAGCTTCTGTTTGCATGGACTTCCGACCCCTTTGCTGCAAACACAAATAAGGTTCAGCGTTTGACCGATAAGGGAGCGCCAAGAGTCTGTTTTTTTGTAGTGTCTTTCCCTGTAACCCCTCTCACCCCGTCACCCATGAAAGCTGTCACTGTCAATGAGGCCACTCCCCCGCCTCACATCTCTGACCAATGACAGTTCACAGTGATGGCTTCCATACACGTAAGGAGGGGTAAATGCCTGTTGCCCGTTAAGCCAGGCAAGATTTGTATGGACAAGAGCATTTTAAGGCTGGTTTGAGCAATGTGAGAAAATGATAAGACATCAGTGAAAGAGCTGCTGCCTAAAAGCTAGAACAGTTGAAAATGAAGCTGGTTTCTATCAAGGCGGACAGCAACGACTAAACATTGGCGTGCCCTCCTGTCTCAAACTCAACAGGTATTTTGTTTTTTACACATTGTATTTTCAATATAGTAGATAATTGACAGCCACACCCCCATACCACCCACCACCACCACACACACACACACACACACACACACACACACACACACACACACACACACACACACACACACACACACACACACACACACACACACACACACACACAAACAACAGAGAGTCACATCTCAGCTGTAACAAAAAAATGTGTCAAATTCATACTGACATGCAAATACTTTGGGACCCTGCTCCAACATGAGGCAGAGACAGGACAAGATAATAAAGCACACCAGTTTGAATACACTGAAAAGCCTCACATGTCATCAAAGACATGCCACTGCCCTGTCACACTGAGGCTGTGCAATTTAGACAACAATAGGAAAAAGACACTGAGGACAATATTACAGTAATGTCTTATGTCTGTGACTGGGAATGTAAGGAGAACTCCAAAGTATTGCATGTGGAGATTTTTAATCCTTGTGATGTGTGTGGTGGTATACGTACCTGCGGAAGCTCATTTCAGGCCGGATGGAGCTGATAGTGGGGTTCTTCTCATAGGTGTATGTGCTGCTAAGCTCTGGACCCTCACAAGTTTTGTTCTCAAACTCTACACACACTGTCACTGGGTCAGTGTGTGCCTGCGAGGCAGGAGGCATGACGCATTCAATTGTTTGAGCTGTTTTCCTAATAAAAGAAAGAAAAGTAAAAAGAGGTAAACATTGCAACCTCAGAACTTACAATGTCTACAACTGTTTAATCACCCAAATGTTTCCAATTACAAATGAAGTCATGCTGGCGGAGTTACACAGAAGTCAAAGAACTGTTTTGGAAAGCATTAGGGATACAGGTAAAGGTGGTGAAAGCTTTGCAGCCTGAATAAATTATTACTGTGTAGCTGCATTTGTTATCAGCCACAGAAAAGTGTGCTATTGGTATGGGAAAAGCAAAGAAAGCTATTTAAATCATTTGTAGCTTAATGGTAAGTATTCAAAGTCACATAGGGTTTAGAACCAGTTGAACCTGCTTAACACAAGTTGCAGAAACTGTTTGACGAAAGTTGCACTCACTTAGTAATAATGCAGTCCTGTGTGGTGTTGACCTTGACTTTAACCTCAGACCCAATGTTAAGGTGTTCCCCATTGATGGTCACTTTGGTTCCTCCAGCACGCAAGCCCCTCTCTGGCTTCATGGACAGCAGCGTTGGGATCTGCATGCAGAGGAGAGATACAGGACATTACTAACAAGAAATCACATTTATCGGTAGAAATCTGA
This sequence comes from Pelvicachromis taeniatus, assembly GCA_015108175.1. NCBI lineage: Eukaryota > Metazoa > Chordata > Actinopteri > Cichliformes > Cichlidae > Pelvicachromis > Pelvicachromis taeniatus. The sequence goes on from VURO01006331.1 coordinate 53,213, forward strand.
CAGCTTCTGTCACTGGAAAAGACAGGCTTAGTAAAAACTGTGTTTGTGCTCTATGATGCCTTTCTTGACAACAAATAAAATCTTTCCTTATCCTTTGAGGTTTAAATATCACGTCTTTACAGATGGGCTGAGACAGCTGCTGACTATAACAATAAATTAGTGAGGAAAACTGTGAAGACAGCCCACGCTGCAGTATGTTAAAGTGCTGCTGAAGCCAACAGGCATTTAGGCCCAAGTAGCAGGACAGCTGTACTGTGATGTGGGTAAGAAGCAATAATGTTCATGCATACACACGAGAAACTTCATGCACACGTAATCATACATACACAAAAGCACCTACACACAAATAAAATGCTTCCTTGGGCGAAGATGAATATCCCTGTCCGGCTCTGCAGCTACCAACATCAGCATTCCTGCTCTTTTCAAACTTTTTATCCCCGCCGTGAACCTCGCCTCCAGGGAAACCTCTTATCCTCACTGACAGGATTCACTTCCTCAGTGCACAGGGATGGAGCAGACCTATTGTGTATTTTTGTTTAGGAGGGGGCGCAAGGAGGCAGATGTTTCCGTCAAGAGGTTTGAGGAAGGAGATGCAGTAGAGGCACATATCCTGTCTCCAAAACTGCTTCCCCTTTCTCTCACATCTTCTCCTGCAGTAAAACACCTCCTGACACTGACCAGTTCTGAGATGGATAAGGAAGCTCAGAAGGAGTTCCCACAACAGCGCTTGCTATGTTTGTTGTTCTAGATTTTTTTTAAATCAAGAAGGGTTTCAAGATCGGGATGATTTCTCCGTGGGATGACTCACAAGGAGATCTGCTCGTGGAAGCTCCAGAAATGACAGCCCGTTCCAGCACTGAATTATTTAAAAAAAAAAAAAAAAAGTCTTTGTCTATAAACAAAGAGAAAGAAACGGCTTACATGGGTATTTCCACTGGGTGAATACTCTTAGAGACTGAGAGACTGTGTGGGTTGAGGTCAATTAACACAATGCTGGCCAGCTCGCCTCGTCCGGTGATGAATTCAGAGCAAGGGGACATTCCAACAATCACCGTATTTGTTTTTTCTGGCATTCAATGCTGAATGACAATGGTGCTTAGCTTACAGCTCACATGGATGTTTGAAGATTCCCACACACTAGCATTCCTCTGAATCATAAAACGCATCTGTTAACACTTAACTGACACACATGGGGAGGCTTTCCCAGTGGGGAAGGAGCAAAAAAAAAAAAAAAAGGAGCATAGATGAAGAATGTGGAGGAAGAGACCGATAAAACAGAAAGAAAAAACCCAGCAGGAGGGTGGATATCTGGAGAATACTCACTAAATATGAGAAGGTCTCCTTTGACTTTCCCGTCCCACTCTGCTCCACATCCACTTGGACAATATCGCTCCTGTTATCTGCAGCCCTCCCAGTGACACACACCAGCCTGGGGACAAAACACCACAACAGAGGATCAGTTAATAAAAGAGAACAATGTGAATAACAAGCAAAAAAAAAAATGATGCTCACAATTTTAAATCAATAAACTAATTTGAAAAAAAAAAAAGAAAAAAAAAAGAAGTCGCTCAACTCAAATTGCAAGTGAGGGAAACCAATATAAGAATGAAAAAGGAGATCTCGATCTGCTAAACAAAGACACATAATTAATCTTGGGGAATAGTGTTATGAACTAATTCATCAATGCCCATTGCATTTACATAGGGAATCCAATAAAGCCCTGGGGTATCAGATATTAGGGGAAGTAAGGTTCAAAGCTCCTTAGACCAGATGTGTCTAACCACAGAAGAGATTAAGAAGCTGCTGTTGCTTGTACTCTTACCTCCTGGCTGTGATTAAACCCTGTGCCATCAGTGCATGCTCTACAGAGATGTCTCATATTAATGACATGGTGGTGTACTGGGGCACAGAGACCTACTGTTGTGGGACCTCACTGGGATAAATGCACCAAGGGGGGAACACAGCCTTTATCGCCTCACATGATCTCCTTCCAGCTTGACACCCTGTAGGTTTATTTAGTCAGGTGCCTGCTGCTACAGTGGTTATAAATTCTCAGCTACTGATATATGATTGACAGAGGAGACCCAGGGAATTTACATAAGTGCAGGAGCTGTGCTTAGTGTGGGAGGACCTGACAGGACATACACTAGATGCGGTTGGGCTGGGTCGGTCTAGGCTTGGCTGAGGTCAAGCTGTCGGGGCTTTCTAAATATCAGGCCTTATCCAAGGTGACATGTATTCTGCTTTCATCTATTAAGCTCAGACACTCAGCAGCATATAATAACCCTAATTAAAACATATTTTTTTCTTTTTTTCATAAGCCGGAATAGATGTTAAAAGGAAACTAAAATAACTTGCAATACCAACCATCTGTTGATAGCAGGGACTACATTTGTGCTCATTAATTACAGAAGCATCAGGTAAAAAATGCCATTACACTCAAATTACACTCTTGTCAGTTATGTGGCATGAGGGCAGACGTGCACCTGTTTGAGAAAAATCGCATCGCATGCTCTAATTTAGAGAGGAAAGAAAAACAAGGACAAACAAAATGAAACATGACTATTCAGAGGATCAAGCCTGAGGGAAATAAGAGAAATTGGAGCCTGAATCAGTCTCAACTTGCAGGGCAGCTTCAGGCTGGGAACTAAACTGTTATCAAAACAGTACATCATATTATATGATGTTTGCTATTGAACCATAATGTTGAGGATAATTCTGCACAGGAAAGACAAAGTCATTTTTTGCTGCAAAGTACAAGACAAAGGGTTTTCTCAGCAGATAGATACTATGATGAAGTCAGCCCGTACCATTTAAACTCAAACAAGGTGTGTCTCATAGTTTCAGGAAAGAGTTTAGAAAACTTTCCCATGGCTGTATAAGCCAACACATTAAAGTATGATGGAAACCCATGAAGGCAAAATGCACACTGGAAATATTTGATGCGATGTTTTGCTAAATGTCAGAAAATAGCAAAGAAAAGCCTCAGCATGTTCAAATCTATAATATATACACTAAATATTCATCTTCTTCTTTTAACTGCCCCCTTTAGGGGTTGCCACAGCGTATCATGTGTGTCTATCTCACTTTATCCATGTCATCCAGTCACACCAACCCTCTGCATGTGGAGGTTGGTGTCTCTGTGGTCTTCCTCTTTTCCTCTTGCCTGGCAATTCCATATTGAACATCCTTTGTCTTCTGAACATGTCAAAACCATCTCAACATTGCCTTCAAACCCTGCTCAATCTGAGCTGTCCCTCATTATTCCCATTATTTTTTAGTGCCTCTCACGTATTCTAATCTATTTTTTATCCTGAGTTGAAAGCACCCGTTTTAATGTCTATAACATCAGGTTAAGTTGTCTCTTCAAGGGTCACACAGCATGGTGGCCTCTCCAACTTTGTCTCTGAACCGCTCAGTCTGAGCCATCCCACTCTCATTTCTAATCCTGTATATCCTGGTCACTCCCAATGAAAATCCTAACCTTTCCCTTTTCAGCTCTGCCACCTTCAGCTCCTCCTCCTGTCCTTCGGTTATTGCTACCATCTTAAAACCACACATCATAGCAGGTCTTGCTACCTTCTTGGAAACCTTCCCATTTAGTCTTGCTGCTATCCTTTTATCACAAATCACCCCTGACACTCGTCAACACCCACTCTTCACCTGTCTTGTACACTATCCATTACTTTGGATCCTCTCACTGAACACACTTTGTAATATATTTACTTCACACTGATAAAACACTGTAAAAATCAACAACAACAGCCCCCCCCCCCCCCCCCCCAAAAAAAAAAAAAAAAAAAAAAAAAAAAAAAAAAAACTT
>VURO01006331.1:78345-94676 GCA_015108175.1 Pelvicachromis taeniatus
TGGAAATTTAAAAAAAAAAAAAAAAAAAAAGCCAAATGGTTGCCTGTTTGCAGTCTCACCTTTGCCGGGGAGGATTGGTTGATAGCTTTTTCGAGAGAGGAGAGGGCAGGTTTGGATCTGAGAGGGACCGGAGTCCAGGTGCACCGTGGCAACTGTAGAAACCCCCGGGTCGTATTCACACTCCACTCGTGAGCCAATCAGATCAGGAACACTGCCGTTTATCAAGATGCCAACATCCTGCGGCAAAAACACATATAGCAATATAAATAGCTGCTCGTCTTCATCAAAATTAATTAGTAACCTGAATCCCCCAAATGCACAAACATCGACTCCGATACTCCTCAACAGAGAGCGAATGGTGTTGGCATTACTTCAACTTTGTTCAGGAGTTTAAGCAGAAAAATAAAGAAACTAATGTGCAATGAAGAAACAGATGGCACAGTGCTACATTCACATCTAAATCTGGGTATGTGATGAAGTATGACAGACGTATAATGAGAAACATAACACCTCACTGACATGACTGAATTTCAGCTAAATGATTTCAATGTGAGAAAACTAAGGGTGGGATGGTGGGAGCAGGCAAGGATTGTTAAGCAGAGAGGAAGAAGCAAGATGACATATTCTGCAGCCCAGCAGGTAGGAATTGAAGCAGCCGGCAGCATGTGCTTACATGTCTTAAAAATCTTCTCCATTGTTTAGTGGAATTGATCATTTCCTGCCTAAGTCCCTGACTTCCTGCCTGCTGCTTCCTGCTTTTGGGGAGACAACCTTGAGTGGAGTTTCCTGTTGCTGAAGGATGCCTTTGGCTGTGGCAGCTGGTGGACCAGCCACACTGACCCTCATTACAAGCAAATATCCACAATTAATGAACCAATTAATGACCTGTCGTCTCCGTGTCAAGTCCAATTATGATCTCTAATTAAAGGTCAACTATATCTGAAGTGTCAAATTTCCCTGAGCTAATTATCACATTGTTATCTTTTGTTACGCGATATAATGACTGTTAAGAATGACTGAAAACAACAGTTTGGAAGTTATACCCCATAAGTAGGTGCTGCAGTCACTCTTTTAACCAGAATCTATTATCCTGCCAAGTCTAATTAAAGTAGTGGTCCATGAAATACCACTTACAAACACCTGCAAAGCTATGGGTGAAGATTTTGATGGGTAAGCTCATCATTAATGCAAAAAAGGTACTAATGACGCTTGACTAGCTCTCAGGTATACTTGAAAGTTGAGTTAAATGTGTGTTTTCCATTAGTACCACAGACACTGGTAAAGGTAAAGGTGAATGGAAACATGCCCACATACAGTGTACAAATACTATAGAGTTCGCTGACATTGGAAAGTCACTGCAAATTACTTTTTTAATAACAGATAAAACATATTTTCCTGTCTGCACAGCAGCAAAACTCTATTTTACATTAATCTGCATTTCATTTTACCAAATTTTGCTACAGCTACATATAAACATAAATAATAGATTTGGTGTTGATGCATTTTGGACCATCGCTCCCTGTGCAGACCAGCAAAGAAATGAGTGCGTCAGTTTTTTAAGCGTGAAACTCTGGTGCTTTATTAGTGTGTTGCTTAGCACTAATTACCAGGTATCTGTGTCTTTGTGTTGCTCCCATACAGTCTTTGAATGAAGCTTGTCTCCTCTGCTAACAGGTGTCACTGAACTGGACCTCTTTGCCATTTTGATTATGTTGATACCATTGTTGGAGCATTTATAATGAAATTACTGGAAAAAATACGTTGTTTCGCCTAGGGTATGATCAATTCAAGAAGGTTGTCCCCTTACATAAACTTTTGTAAAATTTTGTTACATAAAGAACCATTTAGCACTAATTACCTGTGTCATAAACTCCTGAAAACTCAAAAATTTTAGAAATCTGTCGGAAAAAAAGTTGTTTAAAACTAAATATAATATTGTTATTTATTAGGCAAATAAGAAAATGATATCATCTGTTATACTCAGATTTGAGCCGGTACACTTGACGTCTATGAGAAATCATAAATTAATAACGTTCAACCACTGAAGCTAATTTTTCTGTTCAGTAATGCTTGAAAATCCCCACAGTTTGGCTTGTTAATCAAAAAATAATCATCTGCTTAAAAAAAAAAAAAAGTAATTCATGGATAATAACAATATAATAATTATATTTGAGAATTAAAATTATCATTTCAATTAAGGAGCTTGCATGTACTAGTGATTTAAACACTACAGAAACATGAAAAATTATTTCGGTATATACCACTACTGGTAATTTAGGGCAGTTGGCATAATCCTTACATTGGGCGGTGGAGTAATATACACCTACTAGCGCCTTTACAGTCTTTGAATGCTGCTAAAAGCCTTGGCAGCTTTTACTGATCAGGAGGAGACACAAACCCAGCCTCAGGGGGTCACAAGCTAGTGTAGTCTTCATGTGGGTCCCTAGTCCAGACAAATGGGAGGGTTACATGAGGGAGGGCATCCAGCATAAAAACTGTGCCAAATCAAATATGCGTATCCATCTGCTGTGACGACCACTTGGGAAATAAAGGAATAGCTGAAAGTACCAGATCAGCCTTAGCCTATAACTCTGTACTGCAGCCTCTTATCCATAATAAAACCAATGGAGGATGTCATTTCAACATTGTTGAGACACCTGGCAAAGTTGTCGTTTCAATTTCTTTGCTGGGTTAGTAGAAAGCATTAAGAAGAAATTTGCACCGATAACTTCCTGAAACCATGAGCACGAATGTATATATACAGAATATCGATGCACTTTAGATTTTTGACATTTGACATGTTGAATTTTTCAAAAACCCAGTAAAACAGCGGACTGAGGTTACAGTAAAAGGCATTTTCTAGCTTATATCTTTCTAGCTTATATAGGAGGTTTCCAGAATTTGGACAGATTTGTTTTATTTTTCGGGCTCTGTACTTCAAAACATTCAGTTTTGATTCAAACAATGAGCCGACATTGCCAAGTCTCAGCTTTGATTTTAGTCAGATTTTTTGTCTGTGCTAAAAGATCTACGAGGGCTTTTCAAACACAGTAGTCATATATCAAAGGTTCAAAAGCAGTCGCACAATCGACTACTAAATATTTCTGTGTGTCAGCTGCGTGTTGTTCCGTTCAACATAAAAGAGCTTTCATATGGCTCAGAGTTGAGGGCATAGCTATGAAAGTGTTGACGAGCGAACATGGACAGCAACATTTTTTAAAGGGGGAATAAAAGCAGATGAAAGCCAGCTTTACATAAACGTATGCATCGGTTTAAGCTGGAAGTTGTGATGGTGGAAGAAGCTGCAGTAGCACATGCCACTGGCACTATTTTATTAGCTGAGTAATAATAATAGTCTGTGCTGTAATAGCAAGAGGTGTCAGATTATAAAGGTGGTCATGAGACATCAGCTTTAAATAAACTGTCCCCATTGCAGCCATATTTTTGGGGAGATCAACAGCCATCCTTGTCTGACTTGTGAAAAGCATGTGACGGTAACAATAATATACAACGAGTTCACAGCACCTTGATGTCTGCCGAGATGCTAATCTCTGCGGGTGTCAGGGTCATGGAAGGACACTGATGGGGGCCTTCACCCATGCTGATCCAAGAACGAGCCAGCAGCCCCCGAGCGCACTCCTTCTGGATGGTACATCTGGACAGAAAGAAACAAAATGAACATCATATCTGTTACATCATGTGTGTTACATTTTTATGATGATTCTGCTGAGATTAGATTACAGGAAGAAGAGATTCAACATCTGTTCTGTATGGCCTAAACTTCAAGGCCATGTACATGTTGCTTTGCTTGTCCAGTATCAGATTATGATAAAAACTGCTTATCATTCCTGCAGCTGGTAATCTAGACCATTAGACAACCATATGGGTTTGTGAATCCATAACTTCAAGGTCGCATGTGTCAAACTCAACGCCTACAAGTCTAATCTGTCCTTTTTAAAAATATTTTATTCGGCCTGCGCACAGTTGGTATCATGGTACTGTGCTTTTTGTTGTAGTTTCAGTTCAGTGGCTTTTCAATGCATCTTTATCTTTCTACTTCTGACGGTTGTTTCTGCTTTTGTCCTGTCTGCACCTGCATCTGGTTTCCCTTCTTTGTGACTACCCGCCACGCCCTCGGGAGTTTCACCTGTGTCCAGTCAGCTGTGCGTGCACATAGTCATGTCTCTCTCCTTTTATTTGTCCCACTGTTGCTCCCCAAATTCTTTGTGTTCTACTAGATTTGTGATTTTTTTCTGGTCAGTGCCCTGCAGAAGTTAACTCATTTCTGTGAGTTGCTGTCATCTTTCAGTAAAGCTTGTCCTATGTAGGTTCAGACTGCCTCTGGTCTATATTTGGGTCCTAACCACAGAGAAACTTCAAGGGTAAAGAGAGGCCTGGCTATGAGGCATTTGCGTCATCATTTTGATTCGGGTTTGAAATTGGTTCTTGTGAATAGGTTATAGGTTAGAAGTGTACAAGGAACAGAATAATTTTGCTTGACTAAATGGTATGAAGGTCAAGCAACTTTTACACTGACTGGCTGAGGGCTTTTCAAATTTTAGGTGTGAGGACTATATGAAACATGCATTTTTGATTAAAAACTGCATATAAATAAACCATGTATGACTCTTAAAGTGATTCTCATTACCAATTGTGACCCTTGATGAAGCCACGTTTGACACCCCTGTTCAAGGTCAACTTTATATTCTTTGTGAGGTGAGTTTGTGTTTTCATTTCATTCCTGGAGTTGACGAATTCTCTCCACTGGGTTTCATGGTCTGCTTGCTGCAGATTTATGAGGTGCTCTGGTCTCCTAATGTCACATTCAGACTTTGGCTGTCAGTTTGGCTGGCTCGACACAAGAGACTACTTGACCTTAGGTCATATGCATTGCTATGGTAACCCATCCCACAGGCACAGTTACAGATAGCAGAATGACAAAGCTACCAGTCTGATTCTTAGTCTGTTTGGACCAATAGTGTGTTTAGGAATATGAATGCTGGACACATGGTAAGCAGTACCATATATACAATCGTGTCTATGTGCGCAATTTGCGAGTATAAATAATGTCTGGGACATAAGAATTGTAAAAGGGCACTCAACAAGCAAGGTGGCATCACACCCTGACTTCTGCTTCACTAATGAACTTCACCATTGGCACAGAGCTCAGTTCATCTGCAGTGCAGACTGAAAGGACAAAGTGACCTCAGAGTAAGGAGAAAAAGAAGAGGCCCCATCTAGCAATGTCCTAACTCGGCACATAATGAGTTTGGCACGTCCCACTTCCCTTCCACACTTTCACAGTTGTTTTAAAATAAAGTGTGTGCTTTTGTGCCTGCACGGCTGTAAGTGTGAGTGTTTGTGTCCGAGAAAGTCAGCGACCACATTCTCAGTCCCAGTGGCACAGAGGGACTCAGAGGGGCCTGAGGTCAGCTGCTCAACTAAAAATAGAAAAAAAGGGACCCCACAAACACACACACACACACACACACACACACACACACACACACACACACACACACACACACACACACACACACACACACACACACACACACACACTTTCAGACGACAATGTATTTCAGGATTTCAGATTCTAATTGCTAACAATTATGAACTTCTAATAAACAGCTGATTACAGTTTCATTCTAAAAAGTATGATACCTGATACAGATATAGTTGCGATCTGTTTTATAACTTCAGGAAACTTTCAGGAAAATAAACACTTCTCTGTTTTTCGGTTCATGAATTTGGTCGAGAAGGAAATATTCTGACAATTATGTCCTCGGATAACGACTGTTAATAACACACATATAAAACAGTTTTTTAGGGTTTATGTTTTTTAAGTACACACTTGTAAACATAATGATCTCTTATTATAAACACTATTAACATCAGTTACTTGTCAAGCATACGCAAGTCACTGTGGAAATGTTAGCATGTTAGCACTTTACTCAATAGCCAATACTCTCTTCAGTCAAAACTCCAAAGGTACTGAGGTGTGATATTCACATCATGTCTTTGAAATTATTATTATAAACCTAAAGTAGCCAGTAATCATTTATGTATGTTGAGATTATGAAATAAAACAACTTCCATTTGGGTCATTATCAAGCACAATCCTCCAGGGCTGAAAAATGAATCCGAGGCTTGAGTGCCTCTTGTGCATTTCCATCAGTAGCCACTTGAGGCTGGCTCTCGAAGTGAATCAACCCCGAGAGATTTCCATTTTAAAATGCCTGACTTCAGCAATTAAAATAAAATGCTTACAGATAGTTTCACCCACTATAGTAACTGTATGAAAGGATTCTGTTTGGTTGCTTGGGTTGTGTAGACTTTATTTTGACTGAGAGAGGAATTCAGAGGGTAGGGACAATTGCTGCTAATCAAATACACTCGATTAACTGATCATCAGCAAGTGTGAGCTGATGAAAGCAAACGTTTTGGCAATTTACTGGTGTGAAGCACTCAGTTGCCAATGCCAAGGAGTAAAGCAATGACCTTAAATAAGCAACTGTTGCTTATCAGTCTGGGAAGGGTTAGATCAATGTTTGGCCGTAACAGCGGACAGTGTCACATATGGAGAAAACCAAACACAGGATATCAGCAAAACCACCTCATACCAGATGTCAAGCACGGTGGTGGGGTGATGATTTATTTTGCAGCTACGGGACCCGGGCACCTTGCAGTCATTAAGTCAACCATGAACTCCTCTGTATACCAAAGTATTATAGAGTCAAAAGTGACCTGTTTGACAGCTAAAGCTTGGCCGAAATTAGGTCACGCAACAGGACAATGATCTCGATCACAGCAGCAAATCTACAACAGAACAGCTGAAAAAGAAAATAATCAAGGTGTTGCAATGGCTCTGTCAATATCCAGACCTTATGAAAGCAGTGCATTGATGAAAGAATCTCAATAAACTGAAGCAACGGCGTAAAGAGGAGTAGACCAAAATTCCTCCACAACAATGTAAGAGTGTGATTAAGTCACACCAAAACGAATTACTTCCAGTATATTTAAGTGCATTTAATTTTTTCACACACTGCTTCTGCATTTCTTTTAGTTTTTCTTAAACAAAAAGCGACACTGTGTGACGTATCCTGTGTTGTTCATTTGAGATTTATTTACCTGATTATGAGACCTATGATACTGCATCTGTGCATTGCACCAATCTTTTATGGATACATCTTTCTAAGCAAACTTGTTCATCTTAGCTGACAAGTTAGCGCTCCATCCTCTTCTCTGTCTAAGATCACATCTGGCGTCTTCCTTGTTTATTTTATCCAGTAAACTCAAGATTGTATCTTTAAGTACTGAATAGCTCATAAATACCAGTTGGTATGAAATGAAGCACGCATCCAGGAAACTTACAGACACGCAGTCTCAAAGGATCATCAGCAAAGCAGCATGGGAGCTGAAACAATTGGCTTATAAAATGCACCAAGTTGCTCAGATCATTTCTTTTCATTCTTTCTTAAAATGGATGCAAAAAGTACATAACCTGCTAATTCAAACACCTACTTGATCAAGAGCAGCAGTGAGAAGAAATTATTCAAAGTACTTTTCTTTTCTCTAACAGTCTGGAAGACCAAATAAATATACAACTGGTACACACGTACAGACTCATCATCAGCCCCACTGCAGCCCGCTGACTTTAAAAGCTTTTCAAACAGCTCCTTAAAATAAACAGAGCCAACATATGCAGCTAAAATATGACCTGAGAAAACTCATCACCTCCTAAGTGTCTGAACGTCAGTGAGACTGTTAAACAGCAGGAGAACATATGAGCTTCTAAATGCACAAACAGACACAAACTCATACAGGCAGACACACAAAAGTCGCTGTGAGATAAGCACATGCAGATAGGCATGATAATTTGTGAATAGCAAAGACTGCGTGTGATGCATAATTTGATTCAAATAAAGATATTTAAGTGCTTTCTTGTGACATGTGGCAGATTAGACCAGCACCAGCTTGAAAAGAGTGATCAAGGACCGAGCTTTATCTCTGGTGGAGGAACTAGCTCTCTTCTTCAGACAACAATGGAGCATCCAACAAGCGAACAGATATGTTTTCATGCTCACTCTACACGCAGACGTGCAGAGAGACGTCAGCGCCATGCATAAAATCGAGCAGGCACCCACAGAGACAGTGGTGGCTTCACAGATTGTGAGATCTTGACTCCCCCCACCATCCTCAGTGTCTGTAGTAGAATGAGACAGTGAGGTGATAGAGGAAACCATCCACCCCCACACATCAACCCCCTGATCCCCTGGGCTCTGAGGCCACAGCGCCAACCCAGCGGCCAGTATGACTGGCCAAACAGTGCATCAAAAACACGCACACACTCATGACATCAGCTCCCCGGTCTCCGCTAGCCAGACAGCGTCACACACTCACGCTGACACTTACACACAGGCTTACACACTTTGACATTTCCTTGTCAAAAGAACCAGTGTGCGCTCTCCCTCCCACCACCATCATCACAATCAACGCTCCTTTGTAGAGGGATAGAGAGGAGGACAAGGGCACTGGGAGAGGAGAAGACAAGGACTAGAGGGAGGTTGAGAGAGGGATGGCTAAATTCTCAAAGCTACTGGAAAATACGAGGGCAGGAAAAGGGAAAAAAAAACACAAGAAGAAGACAGCGAGAATCACAAGGGTAAAAAAAATTCAGCGAAGCGAGAAAGGGACTGGGATAAAGAGACGACAGATAGATAAATAAGGAGAGGAGACGGGGAGATGACAGTGAGGGAGTCTGACCACATACACATAAACACATAACACTCATCAGTTCCACTCTTCCAGCTCTGAATGGCCCCTGGCAATGCAAGAGCCTCCAGAGCCGCGGCACAGCTCATCACAAAATTCGCTATCTCGTCTGATCTGCTTTAATCACCAAGCAACTCGCACACAGACAAACAGCCCGCAAACAAACACAGCTCGACACAACACATATTCTCCCTGAAAGCCAGTGAATGCACGGCCAGAGAGCCAGTCCTGACACAGCCACATTAATCACAGTGTACTCTCACTCGCTCACAGTTACACTTCAGCCAAGTCACTCCTCGCTGGGTGCTCCCAGCCTGTCATTCCCTCCCCAAACAACTGAAGAACCAGGGGAGCGCTCCAAACAATGATGTTACTCTCGAGTCTGCGGCCTAATGAAAAGCAAATCAATTCTGCTCAATCCAACAACAGTCTTCCAACCCCAAAACACACTCGGTTTCTGCCAGTGCTCATTCGGCTGGGCGACATTTTGAAACTGAGAACGAGAATGATGAAAATAAGCAAACAAGCCTCAGTGGGTTTTATTCATGCAAATGCTTCAAGTAAGAAAACGCCCAACGATTGTTATTGCTCTGTGCCATCAGTCTATTCTGGAACTGATGCACCTTTCATATAAACAGCTGACCTCTTTTTAAAAACAGAGATTTTTGCTTTGCGTCAAAAAGCATGTGGCATGTGTGCGCGCGATACCAAGCATCTCATAATTTGATTGAATTATGCTTAACTGGCACCAAAGGAGAGTCTGGGAGGGTCAGACAAACAAGTCTGTGGATGACAGTTAAAGAAACAGAAGGAGAGACTGTGTCTTTGTGTCTTTGTGTGTGTGTGTGTACCTGCATGTGTGTACGTGCTGTGGTTCTTACCTATTCTCCAGTGTGCACCAACCACAATGGGCGTCACCTGCTCCCAAACAGTCACTGCAGCTCTTCCACTGATCACAGTCTGCCACTTTTACTCTCAGCATCTGCACATCAATGCACAGAAGCAAACATGAGCACACAATCATCTTTAAGGGCGGCCAAATAGTGGAAAACAAGCGATTTTGTTACCATGATGCTTATGGCTGTTAAGAGAAATGAAGTAGGAAGCTCCTCAAGAATTTTGATAATCTGCCACAGTGTAAGAGTATCTCTGCAATTTTTGAGTGTCTAGGATTTAAACTGCCACCCAGACGAAATATGAAGTTAATATAATAAGCCCATAATGAAAACCAGCTTACAGGCTCACACATAACTTTTGCATGCAATCCTTCAACACTTATTGACAGCAGAAATAAATTTATAAATGTCATGTAGTTTTGCAGTAAATGTATCATGACATCTAAAGTGTTTATTAATGTACAATAACTGCAGACAGTCTTTCCTAAGTAACTCCTACAAAGACATTTGAGCTTGTCGTTTTCCAAATGCAGATATATTTCACGTGCATCGACTTACCATCAAGCAGATGAAACAATCTCAGAAAATGTAATTACACATTTGTAAACTCCCACGTGCAGTGTACATGTCCTAAAGTTTCTTGAGGCTACCAACAATATTTTATTTCTTGTTTTTTTGCTGCTTTGTCTATTTACAGTGCAAACAAATATGAATATGCTGTAGGTAAACACAGATAGGCAGTTTGAACCTAGGAAGCGAATGCCGGTCTCAGAATGTAAATCCGTTTAAAGGTTACAGCTAAAAAAAATGCCTGCCAATAATAGTGCCAAATTTAATTTAAATCTTAACAATGTCACGGCAAATGTTACCTAAAAAATGTCATGCAGCAGTTTTGTCAGAGTCTAAAACGGAGCTGTAGCGTATTTTCTGTGTGCATATCAAACTTTGCTTCTGTGGCAGGAAGCGCAGGGATTTAATAGCAGCACAGACAGCTAACAACCTGATGCATTGTCACTGTGCAGAAACCATAAAGGCCAGAGGTGCAGCCATATCCTGCCCTAAGCCCAAACAAATTGGCTTTGAAATGCAGCTCTGAAAGCTTAATGTAGGTCTGCATGCATGTCTGCCTTAACCACAAATATGGTAGCGTTCTGTTAAATGAAGTTAAAGAGGATGTACATGACGTGACATGAGGTTTCATTGTGATTATTGTGGTCGTGCTACGTGCTGATATGCCTGCACGTATATCCTTACATGGTTAGAGGTCATGACATAAAGAAAGTTGCTGTCGTTGGGATCGAAGGTCATGATGTGGTGAACTGCTTCGTTGGCTCGCAGCTTCAGCATCCACTGATTGGCTGTGGTCATGTTCGCTAGTAGAGTCAGCTGTGAAAAAGAGAGACACACACATGTTGAATCACAGAGTTGGAACCACGATTTCAAAAAATAATAATAATTTAATGGGGAAAAGTCGAGCGCCAATTTCTTGCTTCGCATTCATGCAGAAGAGTTTTTCAAGTGTTGACAATCGCTCAGTGCAACCACATTTCTTTTCAGTTGATCGAGCAGATCGAGGCACCACAGAAGAAGCAGGTCTTTTCCCATGCCTGTATTTGGCAAGAGATTCAAAAATGAAACTTTTTGTGATTTATATTGCACCATATTTTTGGTGTCTTATCGTTTGTGTAATGTCAGATGATTTGGCAGTCTACAGTTTTTGTCTGCCAGCAGTCCAACTGAAAATATAAAATCTAAATCAGCAGCTGGTGCAGTAAAACAAGCAGCCACGATGACTGTCTATTGTTAGATGGTAAGTTTACTGTGGTGAAAATAGAGAGCACTGGAACTCCAGACATTTTGTGTGGTAATTTGTATCTCGTCTTTGAAACATGTTTCCATAAGGAAGAGAAAAACCTGTTTATGTATTTATGAAAAAAACTATGTAATATGTAAATGTAAAATACTGTTTATATGGGAAACAGTAACAACTGTGACTCACAGGACACAGATATTAACAGTAACTGACACCCATGTTCATTTCTGTGGGCAGATAAATTCAACACAGATAAAGAGTCAGTGAGCAGCGTTGGGGGTGAAGAACTACATGAAGGCGCTACATGCAACTAAACTAGTTTCAGGAATCATAGCTTGCTGGTATTTCAGCTACATTCATTGGTGTTTAGTGTTTCAAGAAGTTTTTCAAGAAGTTTTTCTAATGTGTGTTTTGTAAAACTTTGGACCATGAAAAGAAAGGTTTTAGTGCAGCATTGCACTAAAACTTACTCCACAGTAGTCAAATTCTTTTGGTCAGTCAAATAATCCAAAGTGGTTTACAGCGAAAATAAATTCTGTCCGGATGGATTGCTGTTTTTTAAGGCAAGTATTAAGTTGATCTATAGCTTCCTGGAATACTTGGCTATGGCATTTGATGTTTTGAATATAGGTTTGTAAAACTAACCTTCAAAATATTAGTTCATGAGTGCTGATTTCACTATACTACATATATAATCATAGATCCTGCCAGACTCAGAATTCCACCTGGATTCTGGTTTCTGCTACGAAAACCTTTTTTTTTTTTAAGTGGACAGTTTTTGAAACTTCAATTTTTGTTTAACCTTTTACACTATTGAAAAAAATAAAATTTGGTATCACATGCTTAGTGCCAATTTATTTCTTCTAAAGTAGTCTGA
The DNA here is from genome assembly GCA_015108175.1 of Pelvicachromis taeniatus. Taxonomy (NCBI): domain Eukaryota; kingdom Metazoa; phylum Chordata; class Actinopteri; order Cichliformes; family Cichlidae; genus Pelvicachromis; species Pelvicachromis taeniatus. The sequence goes on from VURO01006331.1 coordinate 90,707, forward strand.
TTCAATTGGCCAAAGTAGATTTCTTCCTAAGAAGTTAAACTTCTTCATGCTTTCAAGGTAGTTCCCCCAACACGACCAGTGAGTCATGTAAGAGAATAAACCTGGGACCGTTTGTGTAGACCTACAATGAATGGAACAGTGAACAAGGGTACATTGTATGAGAGTGGGATTCGAAGTTGAGACACAGCAGGGCCAAGACATAGTGACATAGTGGATGAGGAAGTGGGTGAGTGGGAGGATGAGATTCAGATTGGCTACATCTGGGTCAGGACTAAATGAGAGACCCATATAGCAGGCTATAATATTTAATCAGAACTGAATTAAGTATCGAACTGTGCCTCAAAATCTTTTCACCCATGACTAGAATGGGCATAGTGAAGCCTGCTGCTCATGGTTACAGCTACAGTAATAAGAAGAAAGTACCCCTTCTATTAATTCTAAGGTTTTGTATATTGGGGCATAATTTGAAAAAAAAAAAAAAAGTCATCCTGTCCTTAGCAGCTATTAAAAAATGTAAATCTTACCTCAGGTGTAAAATAACAAACCGATTCTGTGGTTTTATTATTTATTTAAAAAACTAAACTAAAAGTTGCAGATGTGTGAAAATGAAGTACAGCCCATGATTTGGTAGCTTGTAGAAACATTTTTAGGATGAATAACTGAAAAAATCTTTTTCTGTTTGACTTTATCAGGCTGTCACATCATTGTGGAGGAATCTGGCCCATTTTTCTTTTGTTCATTTACACACAGCACTTTTGTGGTCCCGCCACAGCATTTCAATCAAGTTGAGGTCTACACTTTTTCTTGGTCATTGCAACATCTTGATTCTTTTCTTTTTTAAACCATTCTGTTGTACATTTGCTGTCATGTTAGGCATCATTGTCCTGTTGCATGAACCAGTTTGGGCCAAGATCTGGCTGTTGGACAGATGTCCTCACATTTAACTCCAGAATATTTTAGTATAAAAAAGGAGTTACTCAAGTTGCCCAAGTCCTGTGGTTGCAAAACACATCATCACCGCCACAACTGGTATGAGGTGTTTGTGCTGTTTAGGTTTCTCCAAACATGGCACTGTTCATTATGGCCAAACATATCCATTCTGGTCTCCAAAGGGCATTGTTAAGCAAGTCTTGTTGTTTGCTCAGATGTCATTTTTCAATCCTAAACTACCACATTCTTTTTTATTTATTTATTTTAGAGAGAGAAGAGCCTTCTGTAGGTAATCCTTCCAAATAAGCCATACTTGTTCAGTCCTTTTCTAACGGTACCATCATGAATTTTAACATATGAACGTGTAGACCTGTAGAATCTGAGCTGTAGCATTTGAGTTCGTTTTTGCTACTTCTCTTAGCATTGCACTGGTAAATTTGCAGGAACATCCACTCCTGACAAGGTTGGCAACTGTCTTGCGAATAATCGTTCTCACTCTAGAATGATGGACTTCAGTGGACTTCACATGGCATTATGTTTACACAAACCTGAATGCTCCAGAGGAGCAATATGACCTTATGCTTTTATACAGGTGCTCACAATGGCTTGGTGAGCAACACCTGACTGCAAATTACCCTCAGTTCAGTTCAATTCAATTTTAGTAAGTCAGTCGCTGCTGGGCACTTTAAATTATAAGATAAAGACCTTACAATAATAGGGAGAAAACCCCAACAATTAAACGCCCCCCTCTGAACAAGCACTTGGTGACAGTGGGAAGAAAAAACTCCCTTTTAACAGCTAAGGAAGGGCTAGACATCTGTGGTGACTTGTTGTGAGTAATGAGAAGAAGACTCAATTAATTCCTGTGGAAGTAATAAGGATGTACTTGGGTTTTGACACTCGCCTTCCTTCCTTTGCTTATTTATTTTGGCCTAACGTGTCGTGTTATGTTGTTCATCTGAGGTGGCATTTACCCAATTTTAAAACCTGTTGAGAACCAGATTATTTTTTATATGTAAAACAGTAGAATTGAGGGAGGATTGGTTGTATCTTTTCTTCTTCTTCTTCTTTTTTTTTTTGTTACCACGACTGTACCTCAATTACTCAGTAGGAGGTTATATAAGGGGTGATTGGACTGGTGCTTGGGTGCTTAGAATGCTGTAGCTGTTACTGTGCTGCATATGTTATCAAGAAAAAATATCCAGACAAAGATTAAATTAATTTTTGTCTGAGCTGCCTCACTCCTTCACTTTTAAAAGGCCAACATGACAGATTAAATTCTTTTGTCTGGAAACTTTCCCTCCCCCAAAGCTAACGTGGATACACAAGAGAGTAACCAAAACTCTCAGTCTTAATTAAATTCATACATGTATGTATAAGCAATGACGGCCAGATTTAGTAAAGTGATTTTAGTTCCTGCCTTGTATTTCAAATATTTTTTCATGTTTCCACCTTTACAAATACATTTCAGGGGCTCTTTGTCCAAGCAGTGTGCCTAATCTCGTTCCACTGAGCAGTGATTTATCTGCACACTGGCCTTCCTGCAGCTCAAGATCATAAAGCAGGCGACATGTTCTCACGTACGCACAAACATACGCACACACACACACACACACACACAGAGCTGTGCAGAAAAACAAACTGTGCTGAGTGAGACTTCCTGTCACGCCGACAGTGAAAACTCTTATTTCTGCGATTTGTCGGGCCTCCCTTCAATGGAGACATCCTGGCATCCTGAGGAAGTGGCAAACTGACCAGCATCTGGTGACAAGCACGAGCTGTATCACTTCTCCATCCACTGAACACAACAAAACACTGTCAGATGCACAGGCACACACATTTATGTAGGACAAAACCATTACCACCCACTTAGACGTGCTGGTTAATGTTAAACCAGCACAGACAGGAGCTAAGTAAACCATTGGCTTAACCTATGATGAAAGGCATTATCTCAACCTGCAAGTATCACTGTCATTTTTTTTTTTTTATAACACCATCTACCCATCTGCTTGCACAAGCTCCCCTGCTTTTTAGTGATAGTAAGCAGCTGTGCTATGTCCTCACCTCACACCCCAGTGACTACAAACACATAAGCAGAGTGACACAGTGAGGACTAAGCAAACAGCAGCCCACACACCTGGACAGGGAACACAATAGGTGCAGAGAGGAGGAGACGTGAAGAGAGCTGTGGCACAGTGAGCCACCAGGTCAGCTAACAAAACACCTGCTGTACTGGCAGGTCGCTCTGACTCTATTCTCCGTCTATCTTCATGCAGATGAAAGACCCTATTCAACCAAGAAGTGCTCAGCTGCTGTGCACTCATTCTCTCTCTCTCTCTATCTCTGCCTGTGCACGTGTGTGTCTCCGTGTGTGTGTGTGAATGTGTACCTGGGTGTAAAGGAGAGAAAATAAAGATTGATAGAGGTGTGGCAGGAGAGACAGAAGAAGAAAGAGATAAAGTGTGTTTGTTTGGAAAATGAATCAAAGGGCCTTTTATATTTGAGATGGAGTAAAAGAGGAGCTGAGAAAGAGGGGATGGCGAAGCGATGAACTGAGAAGTGGAGGGGTGGACCCACTGAGGGAGTAAAATTGGAGCGAGAGGGAGCGAGATAAAAAAAGCGGACACTGCGAGAAGCAGAAAATGGAAGTCAGCTGTAATGGGGAGGGAGAGACTTCATTAAAAAATGCATGTAATTACAAATTACTTCACTGAGGGCTCTCTCAAAGACAGTAAAAGAGGCCTAACTTAATCTCAACCACTGTTCCCCTGTGTTTAGTCTGAGCCAAACTCACAGTCAGAATCACATTACACACACTAACAGCACCATTAACCTCTGTAACAGCTCTATCCTGAGGGCACACACACTCACAGACACTACCACACACACACACACACACACACACACACACACACACACACACACACACACACACACACACACACACACACACACACACACACACACACACACACACACACACACAGATACATAGGCAAACAGTGAAAGACATATAAAGATAAAAGCACAAACCATGTTG
>VURO01006332.1:7114-22462 GCA_015108175.1 Pelvicachromis taeniatus
ATATTTAATACTTCAGCAGCATTAAGGTCCATTAAATGAATGCTTTCCGCAATTTCACATCTATCGATCAAGTCCCAGTACACGTTTTCAAGGCTCACATTTCCACTTAACCTGAATGCGTACCTGCTGCTGGTTCACTTTGCTTTTTTTTTTTTTTTTTTTTTCCCCTTACAATAAAAATTATGACACATGAGTCCCAAGATAAACAAGTGACTAAGGAGGATACACATAAGCACAGGTGCTGAGTACCTGATTGAAGCCCAGTCTCGCTCTGGTCATAAAAGGCCACATTTACTTCTGTGCAGCATCCCCAAAAACATCTGGGAACTGAGGAGAGTAGCTGCTGGAGTTTTGGAAAAGTAGTGATATTCCATTTTTGCCTGATATGGGATTCTAGCCGCTCAGCGGTCTGGACTGCAGTTACGTCTTCTACTGCAAAGCCATGCTGTTTTAATGGAAGCAGTATGCGATTAAGTACTGTCTTAATGAAATATGCAAGTCAGTCACTGAAACCGACGTCACTTGGATGGGAGCATATGTTGCTCTAAACCCTGTATATACCTTTCTAGGTGTACAAGCTGCCAAATCCATAAGCACTAATGCACTCCCATAAAATCAGAGATGCAGGCTTTTTGAACTGAGTACTAATAACAACTAAACAGGTGCCGCTCCTCTTTAATCCTGAGGACACTGTGCCATGCACAAATGCATAATAACACAATGAACTATGCTCACAATTATTTCTGGAAGAGTTCCTGAGCCCATGCAGTGATTCCCATGACTGACTCATTTTTGTTTTTAAGGCAGTGCTGGTTGACGGCATGAAGTCCAGGACTAATTTTGGGGTGGGAAACTTGCCCATAGAGTTTTCTCCAGATATTCAGATTTAATGGTCTTTTTAGTATCATTTACTTTTACACCTTTTGTTTGTACGTTTTTTTTAGTTTTTTTAAAATGTAAAATCTTGATCTGTAAAGTGTACTTTTGAAATAACCGTTTTTTGTTTTCGCTCAGCTACAGAAAAAAACTGAAATCCATTAAATTGTTTCCATCTTCCTGTCCCTCTGTTTTGTTTTGTTTTGTTTTTCCCTGTCGCACTTCAGGAGCACAATGACCACGTTGTGTTTCGAATGCCTAACACTGTCAGCTTCTTTCCACCTCCCTGCCCAGGTAAGGCTCCTAAACATAGTCCTCTTGGTTTTCTCTCTGACATTTGGAAATTATTGTACAAATACCTCAATATAAATTCTCATTGGTTTAATGACACAGAGCTTCACTGTGAGGAGCTGTTAGTGGTGGGAAAAAAGAAGAAGTTTAAAAATCGGGAGTTTATTTTGATAAAACGCTGATGGGATGCAGTTTGTTACTGAAACTCAAAGGCTGGTGTTATTCCTTGTTTGGAGATGACACTTTTGTCCTTGACATTTATCTAATGCAGTCAAATGTTCTGTAATGCAAGCCCCTGTTTGCTTCTCCTTCTTCAGTCACTTCACATTCCTCAGGTTGTCCATCTGTCCTCCACGCCCTTCCTAAACGTCTCATTTGGCTGCGTTCCTTTTCTGCCTCTCCCATTTGTCCCTTACGCTTCCTCTCTGGAGTCTCCTCCCTGCTCATTCCTGTTCCTCTGTGCCTCTTCACCCCTAATTCTCTCCGTTTGTGCTCATTTCTGGTCTCCCTACCACTGGCTCTTGATATTGATTTCTCCTGCAGGTAACTGGACTAAAATACATTGTTGTATCCATCAGTGGAATGATAACCAGCCACTTTTCCCTCTCAGTGGTGTCTGTGTGTGTGTGTGTTGCAGGATGCTCCATGAACAGCATGGAGGCTGAGATGCAGACACCCGGGCAAAGAGAAGAAGGTGGCGAGCTAAGTGATGAACTCAACTGGTCTACCGAAGAAAAACCAGTTCTCACAGAAGGTCTTAGGCGCTCAAGAAGACAAGTTAGTTTTCCTACAGGCTCTGAGTCTTTCTCTGCACACACACCTCCAAACACACAGTTGACCTGCTGGGATCATGTTGACAGCAGAGTCAAGGCGACAGCCTGTGTGGTTCCTCATACATTTTACCTTCACAGGGTGAATGTTTGGCTTTGCACAGATGTCTGCATGCATCCTTCAGGCTAACTCAGAGCATTTTTATTTTTATTTTTTTTGCATGCAACTTTTCATCTTTCACCATAATCCAAAGTACTACAAATTTAAAAAATTACCTTCAGTGGCAGCAAACCCCATTTTTACTTGTGATCAATGGGCTCTTTCATGAGTGCAAAGCTGGTTTGAGTTGGGATAAGTCAGTGTCATACTCTCTGGACTAATCACAGTATAATAAAGTTAGAATCAACATGTGATGACAGTTGTTGACTAAACATACTTAGGTCTGAGTATTTTAAAACAACAAACAGCAAAACTACCTGAGCACATTTATGTTTCAGAGCCATTTTTTATCTTTCTATCAAACATCTAAAGCAATACATGCTCAAGCTGTAGTCGATCTTTTCAGGTACACGTAACTAAAATCTGCTTATGAATGAATGATCTCCACGTTGTGTTGCCCTCTCAAGGACAAACTCTAGAGTTTCATCAGTGTCAGCTTGTGTGCACGCATGCAGTGTGAGTAATAGTTCCACCTGCTGGTTTTGTGATATATGTGTGTGTGTGTGTTGTGGTGTTCTGTTTATCCTGTGTGAAGGTTATAGTGACGGCACGCTCAAACGTCTGGCTCTGTGGATTTTGTTTGCCCTCTTCCAGGTGAGGCGAGGCCAACGCACCGTCCAGACCGAGACCAAGTACATCGAGCTGATGGTGGTCAACGATTATGATCTGGTATCTGTGAACCCGGCAGCTCCCACAAGTTCTTTTGCCTTGTTTCAGTAACAGCAGTGATAATAATTCATTGTGGGTCTCGCAGGAAAAATGGCAGTAACATGGTCTTCTCTTTTTAGTTTGTGCAGTTACGTCGGTCGACCACGCACACGAAGATTTTTTCTAAATCGGTGGTGAACATGGCAGATTTGGTGAGGAGTTTATTTTTTATATTTTTGATTTAAAAAAATAATTTTGACCCCTGCAGCAGACAAAACCCCTGATTTCTGGTGCTTAAAGGACGGGCTTAGATGCTATAAATGTAACAAACTTGATAAGATTTTAAATATTTTTGAGTTCTTGATCTTTTGATTTTTGTTTGTCTCTTTAAGCATGGCTTGCCTCATATTGAGCTAGAGGCTCTCGAGCTTCCTTCATGGCTGCTGCCAGTCAGATGAAACATTACCAAATACAAAAGGGTAGCTGAAAAGTCCTACAAGCCATTTTACTGGCTTGACTTTATTTTTAAGCCATCTCCATTGTTTATTTACTTACTTTTCTCAAATGGTTTTGAATCAATTTACTGTGAAAAATCTTATCCTTGCTCGTTGTTGCTGGGTAGGTTATACTGACAAATGCACAACATTTGATCTTGAATCCTCCTACTTAGAATTAGTCTGATAATGTGAACGTTTTCATTTCATCTTCATATTGGTTTCTAGATTTGGAAACTCACCGTTGTTATCTGTTATGTAAATGAACAAACACACAGATTAATCAGATTAAAATACTGCACAAAAGTCTTGATCCTCATTTATTTATATTTTGTTTCCAAGGACTTTCTTGTAATTTTGGTAAGTGGTCTTTAGCTATACACAGTTCTCAATAGCAATAGGAGTTTTAAAGGTTTTCTTTGGACATTGACTGCTTTTTCAGTTCTTTTTCATGTATCTGACCTTTTTGTTGAGGAATGTTTACACTCACCCATGAGTCATTCAAGCATAAAAATTGCACCTAAATTAAAGGATGAACCAGTGTTGTCTACACACATGACAGCTTAGCAAAGAACCAGAAGGTTATCTTAAATGGTGTCTTTAGGCATGTTGATACTAGCAGTCTGTTGCAAAAGCAAATAATTTGTTTCAGATTCTTTAGTTTAATCTATTAAAAGTGTCAACGATAACGCAGTTTGACAGACATAAAATAATATTTTTGCACCAACAAGGTTATTCTCAAAGAGCTGTTGGCTGATTGTGATTGGCATTGAAAAGTGGAGGACAAAAATTCTTAGCATGACAATGATCCCAAACACACTGTCAGTGCAGTAAAAGCATACCTGGATAGAAAAAGCACACAATGGAGCTTCATTGCTCCACGGAGCAGGGCCTTAACATTATTTAAGCAATATGGGATTATTTTGACAGAGAACAGAAGAAAGAGCAGCCAACATCCAAAGAGGAGCTTTGAATGTCCTTCAATAAGCCTGGCAAATTATTTCTGAAGGCTGCTTAAAGAAATCACAAAAAGCTGGACTAGGAGAGTTCAGGCTGTGTTGAAGTGTGAAGGTAATCATACTAAATATTCACTCTGAAACTTTACTTTTGCCTTTTATGCTGTTTTTGCATGTACCTCTGCACATGTTTCAATAAAACGCCTCATTTATTTCCCATTTTCCTGCCAAAACATGAAGAAATGAGGGCTGAGCCAAGACACATGCAGAGTGTTGTTCATCAAGGAGAATTGAAATTGTTGCATGTTTAGATTTTAAGGTGGAGGATGACTTATTTTGGAGATGTTTATTGTGAACAGAGTAAACTGATGAATCTTTACGGTCATAAACCTCGGAGCACTCAGTGTGAGCCCTTTGCATCATTTATATAACAACTGTTTTTATGCAGTGTGTGGAATGGAGCTGATTGCACATGATTACCCTGGAAAACAGACAAATGAATAGCAAAAAATTCACTCCACGCTTTTGTCCTCTGCATGTGAAACCCTTCACTGGCTGTGGACAGTCATGGTTTCTGTGGCAACCAGCTGTTGCCTTCCTTCTCCATCACTGAAGTAGACAGATATAATTGTCTCCGTTATATGCAATATTGCACAATTTAAATTATTATTATTCACAAGTATGAATTAATATAGCATGTTTAAGCTTAACGGATTGTGTCCAAAGATTTGAGATTAAATTAATTGTAGCGCTGTAGACTGAGCTGTCGTATTCTATAAAAGAAGAAACTATCCCACAGCACCCTCTTCCCTTCAGAGGGGTCTACTGCAGCCATTCACAGAAATTGGGCACTTAAATAATTGATTATGCACCAGGTGAAGATGCGCAGTCATGTGCAAAATATCTCTTTTAGATCTACAAGGAGCAGCTCAACACTCGCATCGTCCTGGTAGCCATGGAAACCTGGTCGTCTGAAAACAGGGTCGCTGTCGGCGATGACCCATTGCTCACCCTGCGTGACTTCATGAAGTACAGGAAGGAGAGCATCAAGGAGCGCGTTGATGCAGTGCATCTCTTCTCGTGAGTCTTCATTTTCTCCTCTTCCTCCTGCTTGCTCTTCTTCTCTCCTAACAGTCTTGTCTTTACCACAGGGGGAGGACGTTCCTGAGCAGCCGCAGCGAGGCAGCCTACATTGGGGGCATCTGCTCGCTGACTCGGGGTGGAGGGATCAATGAGGTGACACTTGCGCTGTCTACTGTCTATTAAACTTCTAAATATTGATATTTGTGAGGATAATTGTTAGTTTTTATATAGTTCTTGTTTGCTTAATGTTTTTGTGTTTCTTCAGTTTGGCAGTGTGGGTCCTATGGCCATCACGTTGTCTCAGAGTCTTGGTCAGAACATCGGCATGCTGAGGAACAAGCAGCGAACAGCTGCTGGTAAAACTTGATGTAGAGATTACCTAAAGCCTTGAGCAAGACTTAAAGGGAGAGTAAGCGTCACATTAGAGATTAGAATACTTTGGTATACAGAGGAGATCGTGTTCGACTCAGTGACTGTAAGATAATCAGATCGTGTGGCTTTAAAACAAGCCCAAATCATCACCTCTCCACCATCATACCAAATGTAAACTAATAAACAGCACTCATTTCATTTGTCGGCTGAGCTAATTCTTATACATTTATCACTGAGCAAACGTATCATCTCACTTTTTTTCAGGATTAACAAGCACATCCTCAGTTTCAGCACAGACATGTTTTTTTTTTTCTCCAGGTGACTGCAGGTGTCCAGATCCATGGCTGGGCTGTATCATGGAGGATACAGGGTAACAATAAATTCACCTTTCTGTACATTTAGTAAGAATTCTGAGCTAAAGCAGATGTCTTATGATTTGTAAGAGATGTTTCAGTTAATTGATAAATTGCTAAATATTTTTTGTTTCTTGTGTTAATCAGCTACTACCTGCCAAGGAAGTTCTCTCGCTGCAGTATCGATGAGTATCTGCGCTTCCTCCAGCAGGGAGGAGGCAGCTGCCTCTTCAACAAGCCCACAAAGGTGAGAGACAGTCAGTTACTATCAGAGGCTCTTTAGGTCAGGATTAATCTCTTTTATGGGGATAGAAATAAAAGAAAAACTCTAATTTCTTGCTGTAGTGTGAACGGATTCACAGTGTGCCTTTTCGAAATGTGTTTTTACCATCTTTGTTTCGCGTGTAGCTCTTAGACCCGTCAGAGTGTGGCAATGGGTATGTAGAGCTTGGAGAAGAATGCGACTGTGGATCACTGGTGGTGAGCATAAACAAATTAATTCACCGACGGTTAAACCAGCTTTGTCTTTATACTGTGTTAGATTGTAAGTGTAGGTATTACTTATATGAGGTTGGGATGTGAGACCCTAAAGGAAAACCCTCTCTGCCCTGCAGGAGTGCGCACAGAGTGGGGCCAACTGCTGCAAAAAGTGTACTCTTACCCATAATGCCATGTGCAGCAATGGGCTCTGCTGCAGGGACTGTAAGGTAAGCTGCTTTAATGCATTAAACCATAATTCTTTCCATCTCCAAGATCCCTGTGCTGATACCTTATCTGAGAATATAAGGTTGCATTTCCGTCAGACTGAATGGAAAGGCGTCAATGATGCAAACTGATATAAAATCTTGGTAGAGGTGCAGCCAGTGTTACTGGTTCATTAACAGAGAACTGTTTTTTGCTCCAAAATTGAGGCAAAATTATACATTTAAATGGAGCTTGACCTCTGCAGAGGGCTAACAGAGCTCACAGCTGTAGACCAGCCTTGGACTTGGAGGAGCTATCTGGATAGCACAGATTGACTGTATCCATCTCATTTTCCGTGCGTCATTCCTCCACATGTCTCACGTTTTGTATTCTCCTCTGTTGCTGTTGCAGTATGAGCTGAGGGGGGTGACGTGCCGCAGTGTTGTGAATGACTGTGACATTCCTGAGACATGCACAGGAGACTCGAGCCAGGTGAAAAAAGCACCCGGCACAGAAATAAAGAGACCCGACACCCACAGTGACTCTAAACAGGCAGATGATGTTATTTCTCTTCCAGTGTCCCCATAATGTCCACAAACTGGATGGCTACACGTGTGAAGATGGCCAGGTACAGTTCAAGTACAGTTATATTTGATAGCACATTTTCCCCTTCCTCCCTTATCTGCTCTGCATCTTTAAATCCTCTCTTTTCCGTGTCAGGGTCGCTGTTATGGAGGTCGCTGTAAGACCAGAGATAGCCAGTGCAAGACACTGTGGGGCTTCAGTAGGTTTGGATTAGATATTGAGCTTCATTTCTTGATTTATTTATTTTTTATTACCCTTCAATGGCTATTCATGCTAACGCTTCTCTTTTGGCATCACCTCTGTGTTTTTACATCTTCTTAATAAGTTAATTGTAACATTCACTATAAGATTTTTCTAATCACTGTGAGTTTGTTCTCTTCTCCCAGACTCAGCTGACAGGTTTTGCTATGAAAAGCTGAACTCTGAGGGCACAGAGAGAGGAAACTGTGGTCCACACTCCGGTGGTCAGGGATGGGTGCCGTGCAATAAACAGTCAGTGAATATAACACTTTGTGTATGGCAAAAGAACTGTCATGTATAATTAAATTATCTGGAATGTTTTTAAGCTTTTATTGTTTCATCTTCTCTCGGTTTCCTGCATTAGGGACGTTCTGTGCGGTTTGCTACTTTGCACCAATCTGACAGACACACCGAGATTTGGCGAGCTGCAGGGAAAGGTCACCAGCCTGACCATCCACCATCAGAGCAGATACCTGGACTGCAGGTGAGGCAGTCTGATGAAATTCAAAACCTTTTTGTTTTGTTTTTTCTAGTTTAGTTCTTTTTTCTTGTCAGTAGTGGATGAATGCACTCTGAAAATTAGCCATCTGGAAAAGATCGCACATAAAGACATTATTTTATTAGGTAAGCATGATTTGACATAACTGTCTGACCCGCAGGGGTGGTCATGCAGTGCTGGATGATGGCTTGGATCTGGGCTATGTGGAAGACGGGACACCATGTGGGCCAAACATGATGTGTTTGGAGCGTCGCTGCCTCCCTGTGACCACCTTCAACCTCAGCACCTGCCCTGGATCCTCATCCTTGCGTATCTGCTCCCACCACGGGGTGAGTCCACAACCGCCATCTGTACCACCTCAGAGCTTCCTTTGTTTCAGCTTTGGAGTTTATAAATGAGATAAAGTTCTAAAGCTTTGACTGTGTTCGTCCTCTGTGTCCTGCAGACGTGTAGCAACGAGGTGAAGTGTATCTGTGATTCAGACTACACCGGGAAGGACTGCAGCGTGTTCGACCCGATCCCAACCCCCACCTTGCCAGATGGCCCAGAGAAGCACAAAGGTAACTTCACTGAGCAGTTCAGTCCTTTCATCAGACAGACTTCTCTGTGCCGTCAGCTCCACTAAAGTAACACAAAAATTAAAATTAAACTTTGGTTTGGGTTATACTTGGGTTTTCTAAAGTTTAGGATCTAGGAATGTGAACTAAAAGGTTTTACAAGAGAGAAAATCATCTATATGCACAACTACACCCTTACCCATCTTTTAGATCAAACTAATATACAATTGTTTCAATAAATGTGATGCATTTTTTTCTGTAATTTATAACCTCTGTGCACAACCCGATTAATTTAAATTAAATCAAGATATGATTGAAGTGCAAACTGTCAGCTTTAGCAAACTATTGCATTCACTTTTTGGAAACTGGAGCCATTTTTTATGCAGTCCCTCATTTTCAGGAGAAAAAGTGTAATTGTTTAAATAGTTAATGACCTGACTGTAAGCAGTGCAGAACATGAAGCCCATGTTATGTTCTATATGTACATGATGCATATATTAACTACACAAAAAGTCACTTAATGGTTCTCAGCACTCCTACATGCTTTTCCTCCTCGTTCACTCCCATAGGTCCCAGTGGTACCAATATCATCATAGGCTCGGTTGCTGGGGCTATTCTGCTGGCGGCTATAATCCTGGGGGGTACTGGTTGGGGATTTAAGTAAGATCTCTGGCATGCCTTCGTCTGTTTGTGCCTGCCATGTTCCTTCTGTTGGCTAACATAGACGCCTGCCTGCAGCTCAGTGCTGAACGCTCCTCTGCTTGCTGCCTGATCCATACTCGCCACAAGAGAGCATGTGGGTTTCTTCTTAAAGCGGGTGGATGTGCAGTAGATGGTTCACCATCTGCGGGTATGTCGAGGAATTTGGCATGAATGAAAGTATTTCAGTAGCTTGCCGTTTTGTTTTGTTTTGGGTTGTTTGGTTTTTTTTACATTAAATCTTTGCTGAAACTTCCATCATGACATGATGGTTATGACAGTTTGACACAATGATGATTATTCAAATTTGACTCTTATTTGAAGAAGAGAAACAAAATTAGGGTTGGGATTGTTGGCTAAGCTTTCCGAGGACTTCACCGTGAGGGCAGGAACTTGTTGAGGGCATGCTTTGCTACTTAAAACAATTAATTCAACAACATAATCAGTTTATTAGTCAACAGTTAGTTGCTATTCTCTCAGGTAAATTTGTCCAAGTTGGTGAAACTGCTGTAAGGTCCCATGTCAGACTGACCTCAGCAAATCAAAAAGTGTGTTTGGGTATGCTCAGACCTCTGCAGCCCTCTCCTCCTCTCTGCATGGCACCAACAGCTCCAGGACACATCAGCAGCGTCTCACTGACTCTAGTGATGTTAGGAGTGCTTTGCTGCATTGCTGAGGCTCTCTTTGAAGTTTTCTCTGGCATACTGGTCTTCCCACGTATTAGAAAGCACGTCTCTCTGTAGTTCAATGTGCACAGCTGGATTTGACTCCCGGTCGTCTTTCTTCAGCCTGCTTTATCTGCTTTGTTTTGTGTCATGCTAGCTTTGCCGTGGCACGCCTGCAGTATGCTGAGGCACAGATGCGCTCGTTATAATCTTTTGCCTTCATCTCATAACTATAGCTTGTATCTACACGGACAGATCCTGCACTGGCAGGCCGTAGAGTTTACTTTGTTTGTTGACAGTAAAAGATGAAGATGTGAGATTTCAAGTAAATGCCTGTTTTTCTGCACTGCATGTTTTTCTTAATCACAATGCTGCTTGAACACCAAAGTTGATCATATTGCTGTCCCTGTTTATCTTTTTCCTGCATCACGTCCGGTCCAGAAATATCCGGAAAGGAAGGTACGATCCCACCTTTCAGACCTGAGCCCAAAGCTGGGACATCATTATCTCACTGATGATTATATCACTGTATTGCCGTCTGTTTTGTAAGAACCATCTGATCTTTTTCTAAGGACTTGTATCTGTTACCTGCTTCTTTAATCTTATTTTTCCTCCTTTTTTGATCTTTTGTTTTGTTTTTTTAATTAATGTGTATTTGTATAGGGACAATGGCACAAAGCAATGCCACATATTACAGTCTTTATATAGCCTGTGCATATTACAGTACCCATTCATAAAATATGACTCTATCATTAATTCCTACTCACCGTGTTATCCTAGTTTGCTTCATTTTTATTTGTGCTGCGTGCCGCTTCAGAGTTGGTTGCCATTCCTAGAATATAGCTGCTGTGTTGATTTGTATTCATTTCATTAATAAAAGGTTCACTTTTTATTAATGACGTTATTTTTTATTATTATTTTTGATCTTCTGTCTGCTTTAGTGATTAGTTAGTAGACAGACAATTAATTGGCAACTGTTTTCAAATTAGTCATTAAAGCAGATTTTCAAGCAAAGATAAACATTTGCTGATTGCATCTCCTCAGTTTTTGCATCTGTGTCTTTTACATTGTAGAAAACTGAAAGGCTCGTCTTTGGCTTTTCAGTTTGGGACTCAATCTTTATCTTCTTCTCCCACCTCCTTATCTTCCTTATCCTCTCCTTTTTTTTTTCTCCACCTCATTCCTCTTCTCTTTTCAGATCTAAGGGAGTTTGAGTCATATCTCTCTGCTGTCCTATCCTCCTTACACTGTGTGCAGTCCACTCTGAGGAGACAAAACAAAGATGTCTTCCATTACTGGCCCTCAGATTTTTCCTGTTTCCTATGTTGGTACTCACGCCACCTGGAAAAATAATTCAGGAGTGTGGAAGCTCTGAGGGCACTCCTACAGACCATAAAGTCTGGCTGTAGATGTCTGAGTTGCTGTTGCTGCCGTCACATCCTCCTGTTTCGTTTTGCCACATCTTTGTTTCTTTTTGTCCGGGACACACACAGAAGCTTTTTAAAAAAAAAAAAAAAAAAAGCTTCACCTTTTTAAATGATTTCACGAAAGGTAGGCCATGCACCTCGCTCAGTCTTGACTTGTTTAATGAAGCCTTCTGTTAGTACACAGTTAACATATTCAACCTCGTGGAGAGCACAACCACCTCCTCTCAGAAGTGTGACTTTAGCTGTAATCGAAGTGTAAAAATATCTGACTGCTGACACTTTGTCTGTCTAGATGAGGGTTTTGTTTTGTAGACCTTTACATTCCAGAGTAATAGCCATAATTTCTCCCCTTATGCTGCCTTTACTAATCCTAAACCAAGACTTCAACATAATAATTGTTAATGTATGAATGTGTAGCTCCAACCTGTGAGGGAAGGTGTTGGATGGCCAGCTGCACATGTATGCACCAAATGTTTCATCCCGCTGTATGATCCTGTAATCCGCATACAAACTATACTGTATGCATACATGTATGGTGAACATGGGTGCTGTTTGTATATAATGTAGCGACCCCTTTAGACAGCAGTGACTCACTGCCGCTCTGAATGGAAGCACAAGCCTGAAGAGAGAAGACTCTTCCCGCCTGAAACTGCTTGTTTTGGATGATTTAATCAGATCAAATCTTCGCATCTTAGGGGAAATCTCAGCTTCTCTGAAATGTCACTGGCTGTCACTCGGGCTACGGCCGCGTGTTTTATACATGCCGGTATGAAATTTTCCCACTAAAAAATGATGATGAGACAACACAGATTTCTCGCAGGATCCTCCCTCAAGTCCTGAAATGTACATGAATTATAAATTTGGCTTCTGAGGGTCAACTGAATACGCTTTCTCTCTAAATGGTTACGGGTCATATACTTCTGACTGAACAGATCCACATAATAAGCAGTATATAAGTGCATTAAAAACGGAGTATCAGAAATATGACTTACCGGTGTTTTTAAAAATGCAGCTTTTATGTGCATCGTATTCTCCATTTATCCTCTCTGAACATCAGAGTGTGATCAGGTTTAGAGGCTTATACTCCTGTGATTGTCACACAAAGCTGTATTTTATCAGTAATAGCATTAACAGTTGGCACAGGTGCCAGAAGAAATTATTCGAGCTACACTGCCAGCCAACCTACAGGAGCGTTAAAGGAGTGTTGATACTTTGAGTTGAAGTCCATCACACAAAGATCTCTAGTGAAGGTTCCTGCCTCCTGAAAATTACTTTAATAAATTCTGTTTTTGTAGATGAGAAAAAGCCTTTTAACAGTATGTGATGTCACACGTGCTCAATCTTTGTCACCACGGGCTTTATTTAAAGGGTTAACATATCTCTTAAATCATGGTTGGACTCTTTCACACATACACACTGTAGAAACATGAAAAACTCAAGGACAGACTTGGCTGGAAGCTCAGGTCACACCATGTTTACTGTAACTGTGATCGCACGCTGTAGTTTGATTTTGGCACTACTCACTATCAAAAGCCAACATTGTCTAGTTTTAGGTAAACTGGCTTTCACTGTAAATACTCGTGTTACTGTATATTAAAGTCCATATTAAAACCTACCTGAACTCGAGTGACTCTGTTATCCACTGTATGAGTGTCGGCTGCTAAAAATCCAGGTAAAATTAAACCTTTTTGTTCCTGTTTGTTTGAGTTACATTCATGGCAAATTAAGCTAATCAATTTTAATGCAATGTTACTGATGTGCTTAATATACTGTATTATACTGTACTGAATCTGGCCTGGAAGTATTTGATAATTTGTAAATATTTGTAAGACTTTGTTGACAATCTGTGCAAGTCTAACTTGCTACTTCGATTTTAAAGTGTTCATAATGACACAGCTTGATGTGACACCTGCACTATTACTAGTTTTAAAGTCTATTTACTAATCAGCCACTTTATTAGGTGCTGCTAGCACAGAGCTGGGCGTCTTTTTTTCCCTTCAGAACTGCTTTATGCTTAATTCATTGTGGCATAGATTCAACAAGGTGCTGGAAACATGCATCGCAGATTTTGGTCCATATCCACACATCCATGTGGGAACCTCCCATTCCACCACATCCCAAAGGTGCTCTGATGAGATCTGGTGACTGTGAAGGCCATTTGAGTACAGTGAACTCATCGCCACGTTCAAGACACGTTTGAGATGATTTGAGCTTTGTGACACGATGTGTTAACCCTAATCCTAACCCTGACCTGTTGCTACAAGGCAGGATGGATCCATGCTTTTATTTTGTTTGTGCCAAATTCTGACCCTGTTGTCTGGATGTCACAGCAGAAACCCAGATTCATCAGATTCTACAATAGTTTTCCAGTCTATCTTCTGTTGTCCAATTCTGGTGATCCTGTGTGAACTGTAGCCTCGGTGTCCTGTTCTTAGATGACAGGAGTGGCAGTGTGTTGCACATTCAGAGACGCTCTCCTGCATACCTTGGTTGTAACAAGTGGTTATTTATAGTCCTAAGACCTTGTTGATGCCTGAGGTCAGAGCAGAATGACCAGAGAACGACCTCTTTCTGGATTTCTTTTCTCTTTCAGGCCATTCTCTGTTAACCCTAGAAAATCTTTAGATGTCTGCGCTGCCAGCATCCCCTTTGCCCTTCAGCTGCTTCCAGTTTGCATAAATTGACTCCTCATAATCTCCAATACCTTCAAACTCGGCATCAGGAGACTCTGGGGCCGAGCGTGCAACCTCCTCTGGTCCTAGAAAGTCCTGGAAGAACGATCCAGATCACAATTACAGTACAGAGTGGAAAAACGTCTGACCACAAAACTTCTCCCTGAATGCTAAATAGAAATCACATTAATTATATTGGATAATCAATGTTTTTAAGGCATTTCATTCATCATTTTAGGCAATCTAGGCTCTTATGTGGGCAAAGAATGAGCTGTTTTTTGTATAAAACTAACCTCATCAGACAGGCCAATGTATGTTTCTGCAAATCCCAACATCTTTTTTTGCATTATTGTCTGGTTGTAGTGTTTGAAAGCTTCCTGTTAAAGCAAAGATTGGTGGCATGATTATTATAGAGCAATATTCAACGTCATTCTGCAACAAAGTTTTTCTTTTACGTTCAAGTGCAGAGTTTTCATCTTACCATCCTGGGGCTAAAGTGGTTGGACTGAAGCCCCCACTGTTGACTGTAGGCTTTATAATATAGCAGGTTCTGCTTCATGACTGGGTCCTCAGGCTCGAACAGGAAGTAGCTGTACGCACAGGGCACGGCGCTGCGGCCATCGTTCACTGGAGGTTCAACAGCTGAAAGTGTTGATAAGGAATAATCAGAATCTGTGATGACGCTACACTTACACTTATAATAGGCATATTGGAGGTAGTGGTAAACAGTGGGCACAAATTTCACTACAAAATAACCCCCAATATTCGGTGTCAGGTTCTCTTCACACTTCAGTTTGCACCTTAAAGTGTCAATGTAGGCATCTGTTGATAAGCAGAAAGTATTCAGATTACATGAAAGTAGAAATGTGCAGAAAAACCAGAGAAACACTGGATCCAGAATCATTTCTGATTCTAAAATCCCAACTTTTACAATTAGATTTATGTTTAAAGAAGACTTTAGTGTCTTTTAAATGCTCATTAGTGAGTATGTCACACCAACCTGCTATGACTGCATAGAAGTCTCTGTCTTGTAAAAGTTGAGCAATCCCTTCACATTCGGCCTGACACAGGTCATATTCCTGGAAGTACAACCGCAGAGCTTCCTCCAACTCTTGAACACCGCCGCTGTAGTCACCTGAACCCATGAGTTTCACTCCTCTCAGAAATGATGCCTAGAAAGAAAATTAGAAATGAGTAGTTGGCAAATATTAAATAATCCAAATAGAGAGTGTGTTCACTCTATAACATAGAGTGAAC